>JACM01026708.1:0-20034 GCA_000787095.1 Periophthalmodon schlosseri | reverse complement strand
CTCAATTTCTTGTGACTGCTAAAATTAGTAGGTCTCTGGGATTTTCGCATTGTAAAGGTAGCTCACTGGAGGAAAAAGGTTGGAGATCCCTAAGGGCATCTTTTATAAAACTATTCACTGTACTGTATGTCTGGTAACGGCATCAGATTGAAGGATTAACCAGGAAAAAAATGTAAAAATCTGAATTGTATTTTAGGCAACAAACCCAGGTAAGCTCAATTTCTTTTAAAATGCAAAAAATGTCCAATATTTTTTCCCTGGCACTCCCATCCATCATGAGGAACACGTAGAGGCATCTCAGAAGAAAAAAAAGAAACAGAGAGCGATAACATTGAAGAAAGGGTGAAGGCAATACTGGAGTGGCTCTGCGAGAGGAGGATGTCCGATGAATGATAATGGTGGTGTGTGTGTACATGTTTACCAAGCCATGTGGGGACTCAAGCAAGAACAGACAGACACTTATGGGGACCTGGTGTTCCTTGGTGCATCCACAACATCAATCATACATTTACAAGGTTAGCCATGGGTGAAATATGGTAAAGGTTGGGGCTAGGGCAGTAGTATGTCTTGTTAAGGGTAAAGATCTTAGATGGGGTTACTAAGGCCTTTGAGAAACACTACTGCCTATGTGTATATAACCAAGAAGTTAAAATCAGGCTAAAAATAGTAGCTGTTAAAATCAGAACTGGTTGGCTGCATCGTGAAGTTAATTTTAGCTGAAATGATAGCAATGTGTGTGGTGAAGGTGGATGGACTTTAAAAACACAGAGGAGAGCTTCTGAATGTCAAGATGATGAAAAAAGAATCCATATATACATACACAACTAACCCTAAACATGGGTAAAGAACACATTTCAGAAGGAACAGTTAGCCCTGCCTTCTGAGCACTTCTCTCACTTTGATGTAGAACCATGACAGAGAAACAGCTGTCGGTCAGGCCGTTGTTTCCACGGGGTTCTCATCCAATAACACCTCTGATTGGATAAGATCAATTTAAGGTACACTTGACTGTCCCCTTAGGGAAACGTGTCCTCTGCATTTGACCCGTCCTTCAATGTCTCTGGGGCAACCTGTCAGGAGCAGTGGGCACAACAGTGCAGCACCTGGGGACCCATCTCTGTGATTTTGTTGCCAGACCTGGTCAGGACCATCTTAACCGGAGGATTTCACCTATGCTGCATGTTTTGGGTTGAAGATTGTCTGTCCCTGTCCCTGGCAGTTGCTTTCTTACGGTTTGTATTCAACAAAATGTTTGTGTGTGTGGTCATATGTGTGTTACTTTTACAAGATACACAGTAAAAAATATTTCCCTGAACGATACGTCAGATATAGGCCCTTTAAAGGTGTAGTATGCAACTTTTCAGGTGGAGGTTCAGCCATCTGCTTGTTCCCATGGAGATGTGGAGAGAGGAGAGTGTTTTGACTGGAATGACTATGGCATTAAACTCAGCTATCTTCAAGCAGGTACTGCCATGAGGCCAAGTTACAGGTCAGATCTGTGGAGACTAGGTGGCCCTGCTCACAGTTTGTGAATTTTGGGGCTATGAAAACCTGTAATTGAATAAATAATTGATAAATAATAAATAATATTTATTGCCGTACTGAGGAACATCAGGCCAAGCAATAGCAATCTCCACAGAGACAAACAAGGCGGACTCCCAACCAGAAGTTACGTTGAGCTTCTTTAAGTTTATTGTAAAGCCTGTACAAAAAGTGTTGATAAAGTTGCTAAAGGTGCTAAGGTACGGAATAGTCCGCCAGTTTGAAAACCTGACTGTCAAGTATAAATCACAGATACTTAGACTGGTAAAACTGGCTGGTAGCATCATGGGTGTGTTTAATCTGACTGGACCACAGACCATCTTTGAACAGTCAGTTGTGAGACAGGCTCTGAAGATCATCAGAGATCCCTCTCATATCCTCAACACACAGTATGAGCTCCTGCAGTCTGGGAGGAGATACAGGGTTCATCTATGTTCAAATAACAGGTATAAAAACTTGTTCTTGCTTCACACATCTGGACTGATTGTGCAGATGTGTGAAGCCTGAGTGATTGTATATTGTCCAGTTCTTTTTGTTTTTGAGTTATGTCATGTCATGTCTGTGTGTCAGTGCTATGGACCCCTGCTCCAAGTCAAATTTCTCCATGAGGAGACGGAAATAAATGAAACTTTAAACCTGATAATGATATTATACAAATTTGACTTTTTTGAGCTTTTAACCATGTTCTAGTGTTGTTCCCTCATCAAAAACATACCTGGTGTTGTATTTTGCTTCATTCACGCTCGTTTCATTAATACACAAAATCCAGAGTCATCTTCTCTCGGCCTCAAAAATGCTCTGTTTGCATTTTGCCCAGATTGTTGCATCACAGGCAAAAATACAGACTTCTCCGGTGGAGTTTAAAAAAAAAAAAATGGCTCATTGGAAATGGAGATGAAGTTTATAAAGTACATCCAGACATTATTTTAAGTTAGAAAATCTGAAATGATTTTCCCAAGGTAACCAAAAGCATGTTTAAAGTACCCAGTCTTTCTTCATATATTTGAGCAAAATGTGTCTTACCCCTGTAAAGATATATAGTATAAGCTGCTCCTGAGGTCAAAATAAGTCTGCAGCGTACTGTCTGCATCTAATAAGAAAGAGTTTTATTGTCCGATAATCAGGAACTGCACGTTAGCATTATAAGTTGTTAGCTTTACTGTCACAGCAAAACACCGCACTGGTCTCTGTCTGAAAGTTGTGAAAAGCTCTTATAAACTCATTGTGGTGAATAATTAGAATGTTCAGAATGCATAAGGTAAGTGAGGAATAACTGGACCACTGCAAACCGTTTAAAATGAACTATTTCAATTTTTTCACATTTTTAAGACAGTAAAAATCAGGCACAGCACGTTTTAAATGGGAATTAAACCCAGAAAAATGCATAATATGTGTTCTGTAGAATTACAAAATAAATGCTATGTTAGTGTATCTGAAGTCCTCACAGCCCACATGAACTCTCTTGTGTGTGTGGGGTGTTAGGAGGCGGAGGTAGATAAGGGTCTCATTAGCTTAACACAATGCCAGCTGCTCCTGTTTATATCTGCGCTATTGTCCAGGGTCGCTCGGCATGTCCTCACAGAGGTATGCCGTTATACATATTCATAAAGTCATACTTTCATATTCATACACAGTGTTATCAGGGCACAGGTGGTGTTAACAATGGAGCCGTGAGTGTCTGAAGGCTGGGGGGGCTGGCTGCATTTAAGATAGCACTTTTCTATTTACGTTACCAAGCAGTAGGCTATCGCAGCCTTTTGAAATATTAAATTGATTTTTATTGCAATGGTGAAGGTGTTTTCTACATAAAATTTTGTCTTGCACACTTGACCTATCCTTACATGCAACAGGGGTGTCATCAGGAGCACTGGTTAAAGGTGCTGTTGGCTACCTTGTTTTTACTGTCTTAAAGCAGACCCATTATGTAAAATTTACTTTTTAGAGCTTTTAACCATGTTATAGTTGTTTTCCTGTCTCACTTTAACTTGCACAGCAAGTTCTGATTCTCGTGATAATTGTGATGTGATTTCACAAACTCACAAGAATCCATCTTGGCATGACCCCGCTGGTGCGATAGGGCCCGACAGGTGGTTGGCGCAGCGATCACAGAGCAGCATATGTACTATTTAGTTTGTGAAAAACGTGCAGAAGGTAAGCACTTTGTGCATTTGTGGACAGGGAAGATATCTGTGCTTTTCTCTCAACTGGATTTAACAAAAGTTTGATTCTTCAGCTTGTTCTGCTGTTATGACGCTTCAACCAATCAGATTCAAATAATCGATCTGGCATGGCTCTTGCTTTCAGCGATTTCCAACTGATAATGTGTAGAACTCAGGTCACAGTGACACACATGTCAATCTGACATGAGCCAGGTTACGTCTCACTTACCCTCTTGAGCGAATCAAATGATTCATGCATGTTTATTATACTTATGCTCCTGTATTCAAGACATCATTGCTCCACGAGGTCATAGATTATAACTATAGCAGAATATGTCTTCTTTAAAAAACTGAAAAACAGAACTAATTAATTTTAAATGTTTGCAATGTTATTCCTCACTGTCTTAACACAGCATCCTAATTATTTGCCATGAGCTGTTTATAAGCACTTTTCACAACTTTTAGAGACCAAAGCAAAGTTTTACCATCACAGTAATGCTAACAAATTGTACTTAAAGGTACAGTATGTAACTTGCATGAGTCCATGGAAAAAGAGTTAAAACGATATTTTGGAACATTCTCCATAGAGATAGATAAGTTTTATGCCATACTGTGGAATATTATAGCCAAAGGATCAGTATTTCAATTCCATTCCTATGTTTTAATAAACTTCTTTTATGGTTCAGTCGTATGTGTAATCCTTTTGCTTTTGTATTTGTACATAATGTGTTAAAACAAGTCATAAGATTTCTCAGTGTCACAAAACAGCTAAAAAGGGTGAATGTTCATAAAGCTGCTGGCCCTGATTCTATCTGTTCTGTCCAGCTCAGTGGAGTGTTCACCAGACTTTTCCACATGTGTTTGGACAGTAGGCATGTCCCCAAAATGAGGAAAACACCCACCATTGTTCCTCTCCCCAAAGCCAAAAGGCCAAAATAATTAAATTAATTTAGGCATGTAGCACTCACCTCTCTTGTGATGAAGAGAGTTTGCAACTTCTGGGAAAGGAGTTGATAATGCCAAGATTTTGATCTTAGACAAACTTTATGAACACCTGGAGAAGCCAAAGTCCTGTGTGAGAATCTTATTTGCAGACCTGACAATTTCATTGAACGCCTTGCTTCTTATTTGAACCTTCCTGATCAGATTTTCTTGTTGCTCTAAAACGTTTTAACTAACAGAGAACAGCGGGTTTTAGATTTAAATGGACAATTGTCTGACAGTGTCTTTTCCAGCACTGATTCTCCACAGGGTTGTGTCCTATCTCCATTTCTCTATATAATGTACACAGACATCTGTAGGAGCAGTCAGGAGGGCAGCTAACTCATTAAGTTTTCAGATAACACAGTGCTGCTGTCTCTCCTGCAGGGCACGGAAACAGGCCATGGTAGTGCCCTCTCTAATTTTGTCACATGGTGCGGAGACAACAACTTGGATTTGAATTTGTCAGAAAACAAAGAAATGATAGCTGACTTCAGGAGAAAAACATTCAGACCATAAGGTCAGTGTCAAAAATGGAGGAAATGCCGAAATTGTGGACTCCTACAAATACTCTGGCACAGTATTTGATTCAGAGCTCAGGTTTGAGCAAAAAAACAGATTGTGTTGCAAAAAAAGGTCCACAGAGAATCTATCTGCTGCTCAAACTGAACTCTTTTAATGTCTCAAAACAAATCCTGTGTGCTCATTCTTTTATTCCCTCTGCCATTCCGCTTCTAAACACACAGGTGTAATAAGGCACAGCCAAGTTTTTTTTTACATTTTATTTTTTTTTTATGTTGCTCTGTTTTGTATCTGGCCTTTGCACTTTGTGCCACTGTTGCACTTTATGCCTCTTTTGCACTTCTGCCCGACTCTGATGCCCCTACAGTGCAGGCAGCTGACCTGTGTGACCTGCTGTGTGTGTGTGTGGTCTTTTTTATGCTGTGGTCTGTGACTGCAAACAGCCCCTCAGGGATAAATAAAGTTTTCAGAACTAAACTAAACTAAGGTGATTGTCAGTTTCTGCCGGTGACAGTGGTTTATAGAGCCTGTAGAAATTACAAATTAGCAGTATAACTATGGTCCGGTTGATGCTAACAGATAGATGTATGAACTGTAAAATATAGCCCTGCTTCAAGAAGACTATACTGCTATATAAATGTAATTTATGATACTCCTTTTAAATTTTGGACGTTTAAAATTTCAATTTTAATCTAAAATGACTCAATAAAAGAGAAAAGTTCGCTGACTTCGCTGACGGCCTTGAGTATGGATAGCTGCAGTTCAGAAAATTGTTGAAATGGCTATTTGACGTTGCTGAATCCTACGTATATCACCGATTAAGAAATAATTAACTTCAATACAGGAGAATAAAGATTACTTAAACATGCATGAATCACTCTAAACAACTAAAAACATGATTACAAGCTCTAAAAAGTCGATTTTGCATAATAGGTCCCCTTTAAGCTACAGTTTATTATGCACAATTACTACAATGGAAGCTTTCATTCATATTTATACACTGATTATCCAGCTTTTTGAAAACTGCCTATAAAACCCATGCTTACAAACCAGTGACTTCACAAGCTGTTTCTATTCCCGCACAAAAACACCATTAACCTTGACTGATTCTGGCTCATCCTGGGTTTATCCTCCTATTTAGATCGGGACACGTTTTTAATCTACACCGTGGCCGACGCTCCACCTGACTAGAAATTGCTCATAATCTTGTACAATACAGTGCACGTGTATTAATAGTACAATCTAAGACACCGCAGTAATGAATCCTCGTCATTTCATTCTCCTCTCAGGTCCGTGCATCCCGGCTCTCCGCATTTCCTTGTCCTCCCTCTCCCCTCGTTTGGAATGCGTCCTTCTAATGTAGTCACCTTGGAATGCTCTTCAAAGTGTCCTAGCATGTAGCGTTCTCTCTCTCTCTCTCTGTTTTTGCTATCTCTCCGTTCTTGGTAATATCTTTTATCTGTTTTTTTTCTCTCGTCTGGAGTTGTGTTTGTGTCCCCAGCTCACCGCGCCTCATCAGCTCGTCTCTGATCTCTCCTCCATCTTTGACTCTTTGATTATATTTTCAGCGTTAGTGTAATGGGAGGTTATGGTCGACATCTTTGATCATGCACAAAGAAATGAACAAATAAAATGAAATGAAATGTAAAAGCGGTCCCCTCCCGTGAAATAAGGTAATGCCATCGCTGCGTCCCTGAGCAAGGCACAAATCAGACAGATCACAAGGTGACCATGGTGATCATTATGTAATTACTTTTGGGCGTTTTAGCATTTTAAAACCAATGCAGTGTGTAACTTTTCTGGTGGAAGGTCAGTCACCGTCTTGTCTCCATGGAGATGTGCTATTTCTTTCTTTCTTTATCTTTATTTATACATGGATGCCCTGTTCAAAATACAATACAAACAAAAAAAAAAAAAAACAAAAACAAGTATATAAGTCCATGTAAAACATTAAAAACAGGTGCAGGTGTGTGTATAAAAGTTCGTTCCAGATTTATTAAATTGCGATTGTGTCACAAACGTATCCAATTCTGCTTTTCCTTGAAGTGTATTCAATTTTTATGAAGCAAAACACCCAGAAGCCCTTTTTCTCATCTCAGTTCTGGTGCGGCTGGTCCTTAGCCTTATACTGTCATGTGATCTGGTATCAATGATTAACAAGCGAGTGAGATATTCCAGCAGCCTATGGAGTAGTCCCTTAAAGATACATTTCATACAGTGCTGTTCTCTTCTAACAGACGGTGATGGACAACACACTTTTCCATAGAGAAAACAGTGATGGGTTTCAAATTCATCACCTGTAATGAATTTATTGCTTTGGATAAATGGAGAAGCCATTTACAGGAGTGACCAAACATTTGGAAATAAAACATAACTTCAGCTATGAACATGATGAAGACACATTGCATAAAGCGAAGAGTCTTTAAAGGAGTCAAATTGATACTTTGCAGCTGATGTCATCAACAGTCCCTGGGGGATCAATGCTTCTAACTAGAGGCATTGATCTGTCTGAAGCTGTTACTCAAGTTAGACTTTAATTTGAGCTTTGTCTTAACACACCAGAAACTGACCAGAAAGAACTGAGTTAGCAGGAACTACAGTTGGTGAGCTGATTTGTGCTGTTAAACAAGTCCCTCTCGTCACATGCTAGCTAACATTAGCCAACAGTTTTTCAGTTAGTCACTCTCACATTTTTTGTCTAAAATCAAACACCTAAACAGGACCATGGACACATGTACTGATCACAGGCTCCTGAAAATGTGCTCATCAACATCAGGCTGTGTTTGCTCATTTGTGCATTGTGTCACTGCTCAACATTCTGCCATAAACATACATGCAGTCCCCATTACATTACATATATATTATAAATATTCATCATATTTAAGATTTTACCAAAATCTTCCCTAGTCTTTTCTAGTGGATAATTTCAGTGAAGTTTCTACTTTGACTTCCTGATTGGACAGGGGCAGCTGCTGTCACTTCCTCTCTCCTTAAGCGCTGCTCCCTGGGCGCCCTCATCCATAAACCAGGCTAACTGTTTCCTCTGAATTCTTGTGGGTTTTTAACGTCCCGCTGGTGTTTTGAAGTGAGGTGAAATGAGGTGCTTATGGAGCTTTAATGTAGTCGCAGTTGTCAGCACAATCCCACTTTATGGACACGAACAGGACAGCCCAGCAGGTAAGCACCGGTCTGCACAGGGATAAGACCGCCTCAGATGGTGATGTGAAGACTGGAGGTCAAAGTGTAGTGAATATCACAAGTTCATGTACATTCATGTATAATTATAATGGTGTTCCCTCATCATTGTGTCATTATTATGTCATTAATGTCTTTGTTTGTGTAATCCACTGTTGTCCTGCATTTATTCAGCCTTGTGTGTTTAGCGTGTGTGTGTGTGTGCATGTGTGTGTGTGTGTGTGCATGTGTGTACTCAGCCTCATGTTTTACAGTACATAGCCTTGTGTGTTTAGCGTGTGTGTGTGTGTGTGCGTGTGTTTAGCGTGTGTGTGTGTGTGCGTGTGTGTGTGTGTGTGTGTGTGTGTGTGTGTGTGTGCGCACATGGGTGAAACTGTCCTTGTGATGGAGTCTGTGTGTGGGTTGTTTGGTTGTGTGGGATTGGGCAGAATGGTGGTTGGGTGGAAAGAAATGTGGGATTGTTTTTTAACGCAGTAAAGCAGTTTGTGTTACATTTTTTGTATCAATCAATCAAACTTTATAAATAAAGTTTGATTGATTGATTGATTTGAAGCTTGCAGCAGCACGCTAACTAGTTCACTGTGTCTCAAAGATTATGCTAACTTTTATTAAAAGCGTAAAATATAAAATAACCTAAACCTATTAAAGACTAACTAATTGTTTTTAAATGTAGAATACTTCAGTTTGTGGTGTTATTATTTCTTCATTTTAATGTGACTCAGCAAAAACCTCATAAAGATGCAACCGGACAGGAAGTAGTGACGCTAACAGTGAGGTTGCCGGGCACAGAGCCAATTTCACTTATATCCGCCCACTTCCACTTGGTGGTGGTGGTGGGAGGGGCCAATGGCGCAGACTGACAGTCTCTAGCACTTCTAGGGGGTATTAACTGCTAACACATAACATATTTAGATCACCATGTTACCTTTTATTGTTTTGAAAATGCTATATTTGTTAAAACCTTGTATTATACCTTTTATTGTTTTGAAAATGCTATATTTGTTAAAAACTGTGTATTAACATGTTTTATAAGTTTCATTTTTGTTTTTCTGAGACCCCCCTCCCTTTGCTCCCTGCATTCAGTCACTCCCCCTTCAGAGCACTATCACAACACAATCGGCTAATGTAACTACTGCACAACGCATTACGTTTGTCAAGTTGCTGCGTACAGTTTTGTATCATGTTTTTGTATATTTATGGAGAATTGTCGTGTGGGAGCATGGGTGACGTAGGCTTGTGGGCGGAGCATTGGACAGAATCTTACAGCTAACAGTAAGGATGGTTTGAATAGGGCCCGGGAGAGATCACTAAAATACTCAAACACACATGGATGACATCTAAAACCTCTTCAGGAATGTTTTTGATGAGGGAACATGCAGTGTGCAGGGAAAGCATAATACCCCCTCTTTAAGAACCGAATGAAAAATAGCTTAGTTAATATCTCTGCAATTACTGAATCCACATGAAACAAAACCTGGCACAAAGTTTAAGATTTTCTCAGCTAGCAAAAATGAATGAGGTAAGGTTTGAACAATCAAGGCAAAAGTGTTAATTCGTTCAGTGTTCAATCACAAATCATCATTTTGTCCCCAAAATTAAATGGCAAACTTGTGGACCCAATAACTGACAACTTTATGGAAAGGACCCGCTTCCAAAAAGATAGTATAGGGAAGTAAAACCTTCTAAAGTTTATATTGTATTATTACTCTTAATTGTAGAATTTATGAAACTTGACAACCCATGTGTGGAGAAAAGTGGATGTAGTGTAAGGCGAGCACCATCAGGATTTTTACAGACTTCTGGCCTGCATTTTCACGGCACCCAAAGTTTGCCAAGAGTCCAGGAAATTTAAAAATCCTCCCTCGCATTAACTATTTGCCCATAGACTGTGGAAAACTGTCCATCCAAGTTTCAAAACTCAATTCTTGTGTCATTAGCTGGGCTAATTAGTGAAACATACTTTTACTCTCTAATTTTGGGTAAAGGATAAAATGTGTGTTACAAATAAGTTTGTGCTAACTTCATTTATCGTCATGGCTACAATCAAAGTAACAGGCTCCTTATCTCCAGATCAAACTACAGAGTGAATACACTGCTTCCGTGGGCCTTTACAAACATGTTTTAAGGACGCTGTACCTGATTTTTACTGTCTTAAAAATGTGAAAAACTGATTCTCAGAGGATAAAATGCTTTATAATCAGATGCAGATAGTACACAGCGGTCTCATTTCTACCGTAAGAGCAAACAGGTTTTGCTACTACATAGAAAAAAACAAACAAACATATAAAGCAAGTTTAAGTTATATGCCGTTTTTTCCCCTTTTGTCACTTGCTCACTGTTTGTCCTCACATTTGTTTGGATCCTGACACCTGTTAAATCACATGACACTTTTGTAGTCCTCTGGGTGTCACACATTTTTAAAGCCTGTCTTGCTCTCTCTTCTCTTGCCTGAGGATTGAACCATCAACCCCCATGAGCTGCGCTGTTGTCAAAGCCACTGAAACAGATCTAGCACAGCGTGACTTGATCCAATGTGATAATAACGTGAAGATTTGAGCTTGGTAGTTTTTGTCAGTTCTCTCCACCTGGTGATGGTTCTTGTGGTGATAAAATGGAGCAGACTGTGAAGCACAGTGAGTCCTAGAGCTGCTGGGAACGGCTCTTCCTTCTGCATTATTAGATGTAGATCATGTGCAGTGGTCTGATTTTGCCACAATGTGTTGCTTTTTATAATATATTCTTTGGGTGAAAATAACAAAATATAACCATTAAAATGAGTAAAGTTTGGTACTCCAGCTTTTAAAGGTGCACTGCATGACTTTTCTGATGGACTTTTGCCTGGAATATTCTGCTGTAGGTATTTAACTAATCTACTTTGAATTAATTCAGTTACACGTATTATATTGCTTATATCCCCTGTAAAACATCCATTCTTACTGTGAGTGGGCTTGTCTCTTCACAGATCTGACCTATAACTTACCCCGTAGAATCACCAGCTTGTCTCCATGGAGATAGATAAGTTTAATTAACCTTGCACAGCAAGATGGATTCTCGCGATATTTGTGAGTTCACAAACTCAGGAGAATCCATCTTGAGATCTCGCTCTAAGGTTCAAATTTGCCCAATAGCGGGTGGAGCAATCACAGAGCAACAGGCGAAAGCCGAAGCGCTCAAACAAACCAGAAGAAACATGGTGAAGCAGACAGATGCACTTCAGCTTGTTTCAGTGGAAATACAGACTATTTAGTTTGTGGAAAACATACAGTGGGAAGCACTGCATTTGTGGACAGGGAAGACGTCTGTGCTTTTGTCTCAACTGGATTTAACAAGAGTTTGATTTTTCGGCTTGTTCCACTGTTGTGACGCTTCAACCAATCAGATTCAAATATTTGTCATGACATTCCGTGTTTTCCCGATCCCTTTCAGCGAGAGACATTCCAGCCTGATAAATGTGTAGAGCTCAATTCAGAGTGATACACATATCAGTCTGGAGTGAGCCAGGTTAAGTGTTAATGCCATACTGTGTAACATTTCAAGCACAGCAATATCATGAAGTCCATGGTTGTGGACCATCAACCAGAAACATTAGAGGGCACCTTTAAAAAAGACATTTTAAATATGAGCCTGAATTGGTTTGGCCCTGTGTAATAAACACTCCTCTGTGGGTCCTGCTTTATAACATTACATTCATATCAGCAGTTACATCTCTGGTCCAGGTGAGGTCAACACTGCTTGCAGAGAAAGGTCAAAGGTCACATTTACATTTTTTTTCTGCACCAGCTGCTGCAGTAGTTAGTCTCACCACACTGAGTACATGTGTGGAGTCCTGTACTTACACATGTGTTTAGAACAAGTCTGTGAACAAGTCCCAGTGTCTGCAAAAAACACGTCTAATTGATTCTCCTGAGGAAGAGAGGTGAGAATGTGAACACTCCTCTGTGTAAAGAAGTAGGACAGATCAAATGTGTCTTTTTGATTGGCTGTTGGTATCTGTGTTCTGATTGGCTGCAGATGTCTTGCAAACAGGAAGAGAAGCTTTGCTGTTTTCTCTCTACAAACACATGGATTAAATTAGGGATAGCTTATTGTGTAGTATTATTAATTATCTGTCAAAAATTTCAGAGTGACATCACAATACAATTGGCTCGGTATCCCATTAATGAAACTACTGCACATCACATCAGGTTTGTGAAGTTGTAGTGTACAGTTTTGTATGGAGGGTTCAAATAGGGCCCAGGAGAGATCGCTAAAATACGCCAACATACATGGAGGACATCTAAAACCTCTTCAGGCATGTTTTTGATAAGGGAACATTATAACATGGTAGAAAGCTCCAAAAAGCAGGGATGGAACGATTACGTAAACAATCGTTCGATTCAGATCTTGTGTAGTTCGATCAATTTGTGCTTGCTCAAAAATACATGTGGTTTGCTAAGATGCAGTGGCAGAAGTGAGAGAGTGCAGGATGAGAGCAGGATGAGAGCAGTGTGTGTTGAAATGGCAGAGGTGGAGAGAGACGCTGCTTGCGAGTGCATGGAGGATGCATCCTCAACTCACTGATGTTTGGATTTAGTGTCAAAGTTGTGGACAAAAGTATAACTGTTCGCAAGAATTGCTCTGAACTGATACCGTATCATTGTAGTGGAAACACAACAAACAACAAATGCATTTGTGAAGACACCACATCAATGTAACAAGAGCAAGCGAGAGGGAAAATCAAAGCCATCAGCCTTGTGTAGACGAGCCTTTAAGACTCCTCTAAGGGGAAAGTCTGACAAAGCAAATCCATTGGAAAGTTTATTGCTAATGATATGCAGCCTTACACTGTTGTGGAAGGTGCAGGCTTATGGCACATGTTAAACGCCATCGCTAAAAAATCTCAAGCTGAAAACACACATGTAACGTTAACAACTGATTGGTGAACCTCCAGAGCAACGGAGAGCTTTATTACCATGACGACCCACTACACTGATAAGGAGCGGGAGCTGAAAAGTAACATTTTACAGACATGCCCCTTTAAGAGGCCCACACAAGCCAAAATCTCTCTGAAGCACTGACAGAAGTAATACATGAATGGAAGTTAGTCAGAGGCAGCATCACCATTCCTGTAACAACAGATAAAGCACGAAACATTGTCAGTGCTGTTAACATGCTGTCCCACAACCAGATATCCAGACGTCTTGGTAAAATAAGGAAAGCGGTTGCCTTTTTTCATAAAAGCACAACAGCGGCCCACATTCTCAAAACAAAGCAGGAAATGTTAGAGTTCACAAACTAATACATGATGTATAGAAAAAGAAAAAAATCTAATCTGTAACCTGGAGGCGTGAAGACGTTTCGCTGCTTCAAGCCCCTTCTTCAGTTCTGGTCAGATCACTGGTGGACACTGCCTTATATCTGTCTGAAGGGAGGGGCTAACTACACTGAAACTAACACCTATTCACTCCTACAACTTTTTGTCCAGTTGTCAGATTTGAATATTTCTTTTACTATAGATCATACCTGGACGACTGAGGGATTACACAGACAATACATGATGGAGTTACTCTCTGGAACACTGCATTTGAAATGTAGGGTCGCTATGTAGAGCAGCAGCCAGCTATCTACTCTGCCTTAATGGACAAAGACATTAAAAGAATGTCAAGGACGTTACAATGTTGAGTTCAAGTGATTCTAAACTGGCTGAGGACCTTATTCTAATCCTCAAAACACTGAAAGATGTCACAGCCCTCATGAGCACAGACACGTCTCCCTCAGCCTCCATGATCATCCCTCTGCAGAAGATGATTGTAAAGCCCATGACAACAAGTGAAGAGGACAGTTCCACCATCCAGAAGGTGAAGGCTCCTGTCAGTAAAGATGTGGAGGCCAGATACACAGACCCAGACCTTGATCTTGATCTAAGATTTAAGGTCTTGATCTAAGATTTAAGTCTTTGCCATAGATGGAGGAAGCTTATGTGGAGAAAAAAATCTACAATGACATCACAAGGGGATTCTAAAAAGAGAAGAACAGGTATGTGTTATAATTTTGTTGTTGGTGTTGTTGTCGTTATTGCATTTAATTAATGCATCCATCCATCCATTTTCTTCGGCTTATCCGGAACCGGGTCGCGGGGCAGCAGTCTACATCCATCCATTTTCTTCGGCTTATCCGGAACCGGGTCGCGGGGGCAGCAGTCTAAGCAGGGGCTCCCAGACTTCCCTCACCCTGGACAAGTCCTCCAGCTCCTTCGGTGGGATCCCAAGGCGTTCCCAGGCCAGCCGAGAGACATAGTCCCTCCAGCGTGTCCTGGGTCTCCCCCGGGGCCTCCTTCCGGTGGGATCTTGTCCTTTTGGTCATTACCCACACTAACATACATGACCATTCACACAGACAGTGGCTCCCTCTTTTCTGCATCACTCGAGGAAAAACTAAAACTAAAACACAACTCCCTAATTAATGCATTGAATGTTATTTATAATTGTAGGGGCAACCATCTGAATCCCAAATGGAGTGTTGGAGTGTCAGAGCCAGCAGCAGAGCCAGCAGCAGAGAAGCCTTCTCCTCCTAAAAAGACAACTATGGTTACGCAGTTATTTGGAGCTCAGTCTTCAACCACCAGCACTTCAGCCCCCAAATCTCTACTGAGCACCATCCAAGAGGAGGTAGCAGCACACAAGGCCATCAGCTGCACTGCTGTGGACGCAGATCCCATTGCAATGAATCCAAGTACCTCTTTGTGGCAAAGATGGCAAAATGCACTCTCACTATTCCAGGGACATCTGTACCTAGTGAGAGAGTTTTCTCCACTGCAGGGGACATAGCCACTGCAAGCAGATCCCGTCTACTGCCAGAGAATGTTGATAGACTGATATTCTTGCAGAATAACACGAAAATATAACAGCTACAGGAGACAAGTGTTTGCAGAAATGGCACAAATATTTGTTATGTATACTAAAGTTGTATTTTCAGTTTAAATACATATATATTTATTCATACTAACCAATTGCTATAGGTTTATTTTAGTTTAACTATTTTTATTTCATTCAGAAAGTGATTTATTTATTTTTAATTGTAAGTAATTTATTTCAGAGATCTACAGTAGTAAAACACTAAATGTTATGGTTTATTGTTCATACAAATAAAAGTTCTGAGCATTAATAACAATGGCTTTAATTTTTCATTCAATGTTAATGGTATATTTTATGCTTTAAGGTAAGAAATAATGTTAAAGAAGTTATCCAAATTGAAGAGAATAAAATTTGTGAGTCCAAAATCGAAAATTGAATCGTTACTTAAGTGAATCCCTACCAAAAAGCACATTTTGCATTATACCCCCTCTTTAATCAAAACACCTGTAATTGAATAAAAGCAAGGCAGATAACTTTAATGCCACACTGTGGGACATTCCAGGCAAAGAACTCACATGTGCATAGAGACAAGCAGGTGGTGCACCCTCACCAGGGAACTTGGAGCACCTTTAATCATAATATAATTGAAAAACCGTTTCTTTTAGACAAATATTCATTTGTTGCATAACTCATATCTCTTTTTAAGCAGGTGAATGGTGCTTGTGTTGTACCTTATCTATGAATTATCTCAGTGTGAGCAATGTTGGATTCATGTTGACATTAACCATGCTGCTAATTATCATTTCAAATTGCTTCATTCCTGATGCGTACCAGCAGAGGGCGATGGACACCTAATCCAAGAACACGCAATGTAACATATTTACTTAAAGCCACTGTCACCATTTTCTTCATGGATTTGAGCAGGTTTTGTCTTGTCCCAGTACAGATACATGGTATAAGCAGCTCTTGAGGTTAAAATAAGTCTGCTGTGTACTGTCCTTGTTAATGTTATGGTTGCTAGGTAACATTCCTTTTTGTAATGTCATATTTGCTGCCCTTGTCCAACCAGGAAGAAAAATTATAACCTTCACCAAAATTATAAAACTAGAAAAGACTAGGCAAGATTTTTAGAAAAAGCTTAAATATAATTATGTTAGAAGACCTATTGTTCAGTCCGCTATATAGTTATAATCTATGACACACGTGGATCATTATGTTATAATTTGACCATTTTAAACGTTCTAAAACTACTTAAGAAAAGAAACAAGTTTGCTGACTTCCACATTAGAAAACCGCGGTGCCCAATGGGAGCCGATGTCGCCGTAAACGCCATCGCAACAAAGAGTCGGCCCCTTCTATGGACAGCAGCAGATCATTAGTGAGCAGCGGATTTTTTTCATTTGTACCAAAATGACTACACGACACTGTCAAATCCTACGCGAATCACCGATTAAGAAAATAAAATTGGAGAACCAGTAAGTACAGAGAAGTGGCCATATACTGATGTAAACGTCATCACAACAAAGTGCCGCATGGCGTCGGCCTCTCCTATGGATAGCTGCAGATCACGGTAACAGGTACCAACATGACTACGCCACGCTGCCGAATCCTTGCGTATCGCCGATGAATTAAGAAAATACAATTGGAGAAGTAAGTACAGAGCAGTGTGCGGTACCAGTGACAGTGAAAACAGGGTTAGAGCTGAGCAATGACGTCTTGAATACAGGAGTATAAAGATTATTCAGACAGGCACGAATCACTCTAAATACAACTTCAGAGGGTAAATGAGAAGCAAACAACTGTAGCATGGTTAAAAACTCTGAAAAGTCGATTTTGCACAATAGTTCCGTGTAATTCGGTTCTGTCTCGGTGGTGTGTGCGTGCAGCTTCTATCCTGAAATAGCATTTAAGTCAACACTAACCATTAAATGCACTTCTGATACAAAGCATTTTCTGACTGTTAGTGATTAGAACCATAAAATACCAGCGCAATCAGGAAGTTGATGGTTTGATCCCCACTTCCCACATTTAAAAACAGTACCACTGGGCAAGGCATCTTATCCACTTTTTCCATAGCTTTGTGAATTTGTGAGCTTTTTTTGAATAGCTGCTCAGAAGTGCTTTGTGTTTCAGAAGTTGGTCAGTGTGAAAAGTCCTTTGAAAAATGAAAACACAGTGATTCATTTTTTCTTTAGAAAAGCTTTAGGACAACACATTTTGGCTGTTATTTAAGAGTTGTGGGCCAAACTATTTACTTTTTTCTGTTGCCTGGAAACAAGTCTGAGTTAATAGGATTGTCAGTCTGTCCTCGTGTGACGCTGTGGTTTGAAAGCTCCACATCTCTGGGTTTTCAATGTTTATGTTTGAACATAAATATATATTTTTTTATTATTGTTTATTCATTTTGAAGACAGACACAATATTTCAACAAGTGACACAGAGAACAACATAAAAAGTTGACTGAAATCGTTGGATGTGACACAAAAGCTACTTTACAACAAATGGGATTCAGAATACAGATAAAATGTTGTAGATGTTTACAGAGAAAGGCTTTAAGTAGCCCACTGACATTCAGAGGTATCTAAGCCTATGTGTGGGATTATTACTACTGCCTCTCTGCCCCATATTATACACATGTGACCAGATCAGATCTTGAGTGATAAATGACAGATTTAATTCAAAAGTAAATCACAGATTCGTCTGGTTGAGGGAGACAGAAATAAGTATGTTATATTATTATTTTAATAAATATGATTTTTATGTAGGACAGGTTACAACATACAGATCATAACTGATTTCCATTCAAATTATAACACAAAACACAGGAGGCAGTGTACAGGAGCTTCATGTTGAAGCGACGACCAATCAGGAGCCTTCCAAAGGGATCAGAAGTGCTTAAGGGGTTTCCCAAAAAGGGGGAGTTTAGTCCTAAATGGTACTGAAATAGACACGCTGGTAGTGCCCAAGTGCAGAGAGTGACCGCCCAGTGAGCAGGCGGAGGACGTCCTCGCCAACATGCCACCAGTTCCCCTGTATAGCAACAGCCATTAACCTTTAATGTGTATCCATCTTTATTCTGCTGCATTCAAGATGCCATTGATCTTGAAAAATCAGATTTTCCCTTGCTCCCACACATGTCCACTGCTCTGTTTTTTTCCTTAAACAAAAATACACAGAGGTTTCAGCAGCACTATGTAGCCATTTTGATATGCTGCAGTGGTCAGCAGCTGTCCATAGGCGGGGCTGTCAGCATGGTCCAGCAGAGTGGCACTTTTTTGTAGTTACCTTTACAGTGACAGTGACCTTTAAAGTGGCGAGCAGAGATCAGCTTTGAATCATAGATTATAACTACAGCAGACAAAATCATATGTTCTGTTTAATTCACTGCACACACAGGCGCCAACTGCTATTACTGAAGCCACGGCTGCCCTGGGGCAGATCTGTGCCATTGGGCCTTCTGACCATCACCTGTCATTCACGCACCACATTCACACAGTAGTTGCTGTCCTAGCTGTGTGACCATGACTCAGGTGGTTGTCATATTACTGAAATGTGTTTTGATCCAATTTCCAATCAGTCTGTTGCTGTTTTCTTGAGCCAGTAAAAAGCTTCACCAAAGAGACATGCTTTTAAGACTGGTTTATAGTTTATGGTTGCAGATTAAAGCACTTGTACCAGATTTTTTCAAGTATTTCAACAAACATTGCCCCAGTACCAGTGTTGGGCAAGTTACTAGTTACAGTGCTAATTGTACTCTATTTATTTATATTTATTTATTACAATATTGCTGTCCCAAAAACTGAATGTGAAACGTCAAGTAGTGTAACTGAGTCACACTACTTCACGTTACTTCGCGTTATTTTCTGCAGAACTCTGAATGCATAAGGCAAGGGAGGAATAACTTTGGACCACTGCAAACCATTTAAAATGAACTAGTTCTGTTTTTCATGTTTTTAAGACTGTAAAAAAAATCAGGTAGAGAGCCTTTAACAGCCACGTTTTATTTGGTTAGCCCAGGGCAGATGTGACTATACAGCACACAACCTTTAACACTTTGAGAGGCTTGCCAAGCTTGTAAAGAACATCATAAGTCCAAGCCATTAACAGAAAATTAATTTCTGCACACAAAACATTAGGCAGGTTTTATGCTCAGATCTGTTGAGCATGTTCCCGTTGCTAGATCTGAGTATTAAAAACCTGCCTACAACCAATTCCTGCAGCCATATCTCCAACCATTCGACCTTTACTGTAACAATCATTAGGGACTAAAAATAGACTATGTACGGACACTGATAGATAATGATTTTACCTTTTGACATTTAGCAGGATTATTCATGTGCTGTTGGCTCTCATTTCATGTCAGCTTTCTACAAGAATGATTTCACATGCACTCAGTCTCCATTTATTCCCACCAGGGGCAGGAGCAGCTCCACTAAAGCCCCATTACGGAGGTAAATGAAGAGGAATTTTCAAACTGCACTGGAAACAGAGAATGTATTCGGTTACACACTACATCTCTATCATGCATGTGTGTATTGTAATGGCCGTTTCACATCTGCTTTGCACTTAGTGAGTCCAACATGACATCCATAGGCTTACTTAACCTTCAGCTCTCAGCACTCACCATTACTCACTGTCAGGATGTGTCATCTCCACCGTCCGCTTATTATGCTCCGAGAATGAGAGGCCGCTCCAATGGCACCGCGCACTAAGACAAATGACCCTGCTTACTCAGTCTGCTCGGGTAGTGCAGATTAGGGCTAACTTTATCACTCTGCAGCTGTACTGTAGCATACATGAGG
>KN468949.1:12558-25250 GCA_000787095.1 Periophthalmodon schlosseri | reverse complement strand
TTTAGCACGGGACCAGGGAAGCGGAGCTAATCCAGAGGGCTCTATTCAAATGAATACACTCTCGTTAACCTCATCTCAGAAAAGCGCTCTTCATTATCACTCAATTAAACCTGCATATATGAACAGACTTGGGCCACAGAGGCCTTACGCCGTCTGGACTCTGAATATTGCATATGGACGAGACCGCAACGGGCAAAACACTCGAATGTGGTGGAGCTCAAATCAAACTGCCTTAGCATCTTAGCGCTTAGTTTTATTGCTGACGTTATGTGCCATGTAACTATGATCGTACATCATGGGTCGAATGTACAGAGCTGCACCGCTGCAAAACACTTGAGTTTCTGTGTCAGTTGTAATTGAAAAACTTTGGCAGGGTATAGTTTAGCTCATGTCACATCCCCTGGTGGTTTTCTGAGGAATCCAAACATAGTCTAGAAAGCGTCTTTTTTTTTTTTTTTTTGGCGAATGAAATTAGACAGTGAGTTTGTGGTCAGCCATGTTGAGTGACCGAGGCAAACTGACGCAAAAGAATGAATTAAGAAGAAGATTTCGGAGGTTATGAGATCGACTTACACTACAGTAACCGCCCTGTCCAACTTTCAACACTAGTCTATTTTACAGTTTGTTTTCTCCACCTCCTCAGTCATAATAAAGTGTGAGCAGAGTACGGACTCCAGCACCTTCAGAGTTGAGGCTGGTGTTGGAGACGTTCTAGCTGTCTGTGTTGTGCATATAGCCCCAAGCCAAAGACCGAGGAGGAGCGAGCAAAACAACAACCACAAGTCTGGCCTGTCTGCCGGATGCCAGGACTGCTTAGTGGTTGGCAGCGTGTAGCACACCAGGGGTACAGGGCTGTCATTCGCTGGGAAGACGTGTTTGAGAGCCCAAACTCCACAGACAGGTTCACATGTACGTCCAAATGAGAAAGGCGAGAAGGATGTTTGAAATAAACATCACGAGGGGTAATATTATGTCTGTTAAAAGGTGGGGTATCCGTGTTAATTCCCCACATTCTTCACATCCCGGGGCACTGCACTGTGGCGCCTGCTAGGCCTGTCACGGCGACATATTCTGAAGTAAATATAGACGATAAATGATCATTTGGAAACTCATTTATGCCACTGACACAAAACCCAGCAGCAGATTTAAACCACAAAAACTATTCTAAATCTACAATATTGCTAAAAATAGAATGAAACACTTCAGTAGTTTGTTTATATCTGTAATGAGCCCTACAAGTTATTCATTCCGCCTTCTACAGCTCAAATCTTATCATATAGCCAAAAAATATATAAAAAAATTTCCCTGTAGTGCAAAAGTACCCGAGAAATATTAACCCCCAAAAATATTGTTCCATCTTTCTTATAATGAACAAGTCGATACTGAAGGATGGGTCAAACGCAAACAGGACAAATGGGAAAAGTAAAGTGTAAACCTCGACCTTAACCAAGTCACAGCAGAAAAGAATTTACAGTTTAAAAAGTAAAGTCGATTTTTTTTTTGAGACTTTCCTAATCTCAAAGTGTTTATGATCCAATAGAAAACGGTACAACTACATTTTAAAAACAGAGCAAATAATCTTGTAATACTTCAACCGATTTTTATCTTAAATCTAGTATTTTTCTAGATTCCGATGTCGCTATCTGTGCATCTCTATTTTTACTTATTCAAAAACTTAATATAAAAAGGTATAAAGGAGTATACTGTATAATGAAATGTTTAAATGCAATACCGCACACTGCTGAATGGCCTTATGCCTGGGCAGAGTTTTGTAGCACAATTTTGCCACCTTTTCCCCGTTATGTTTGGCTTTTTTGTAGTGAACCAAACCTTTGGAATAAGTACTCATTGAGCCTTCACACTAATGACTTCCGTGAAGCCAAATTCTCAGTGTGGATAGCTCTCGCTGCAGCAGACTGACCCCATTGTTCTGTCCTCTGCGCTGAAAGAAGCTGTATCTCTGTTTGAGGGACTACACTGCCATTTCCATCTGCTGGACCTGCCACATGACGACATACAAACATCTCCTCATAATTGTGCCATTATAAAGTATACACACATTTTCTCAGACAATAGTTTGTTATTTCATTGCCAGGTCCCGAGTCTAACTGTATTTCCTTTGATCAGAGCTGCGTTCACCACCCTCACGTTTCTATAGCCTTTGAGAAAGACAACACAGTCCGAGGAACCTGTTTAATGAGCATAGTGTGTGCGTGTGCGTTACCAATCCCACTTTATGTCAAACACTTTGGTTCTTTCTAGGAGTGCAGCCAGGAGCGAAAAGCCCTGTTTGTGCATGTATTGATGTGTGTTTGTGTGTGTGTGTGTGTGTGTGTGTTGACAGCCTTTCAGACGGTTCTTGCCTTCACTAAAAAAAAGCGCTTAGGGCACAAAGCAGCCTTCCCCCTTTGCTCTGGAGCAGAGGCCGCGCTCACTCACGCTCCCTGACAGCTGCTGAAGGTAAGCACCAAAGACATCCTGACACACGCGCGTTAAAACACTTTTGATGCGGGGAAAATGGACCGCTTTGCAGTGTACAAATAACACAAAATGTCAACAGAACGAGGCGAGTCCGACGGGAGGCAACAACACAAGCCAAGTTCAGATGATATTACGACGAACAAAACACCCGCACGAGCCGCCAAAGGCCTCGCACTTGTCTGCCTCCATCACGGAGCTGTTCTGACTACATCTGCTTATCAAACACGTTTCCTCTTCAGTCTGAATGTGATAAGAGCAAACACTCGGAACACGATGGGAACATGACTAAGGTTCGCGTAATACACAATATATGAAGTCAGTTCTATCATGTAAGTTTTTATTTTTTGATTTTGATTTTTTTTATAACGTGACAATTATTTCTCGATGCTGAATTTGTTGTGGCAGCGGCAATTTTAACGTAACACATTTTACACAATTAAAAAAATATATATATACATTTTTTATTTAATTACATCATCAAATACTGTATATAAACAGATTTCATTTAATATCCGAGGTTATAACGCAGCCCCCGTTACTGTTTTTCAAGCATAGTTCCGTACACTCCTGTGCACCTCCTTCAGGCCCCTGTCTGTCTGTGAGGTGTGTTTGTCGTGGGCCAAGGGTCAGCGCCCGGCGATGCTCTGGAAGATAAGTGTGTGCTCTAACCCACGGCTACACCTGTAGGTCACTGCGGGGAAATGCTAATCCCTCGGCCGCCCGCTAATACTGATGATCTGCATCTGAGACCCTCTCCCCTGGGACCCCCTCCTCCCCCCACCACCCACCACCACCAGTTATATCAGTGTGTGTGTGTGTGTGTGGACCAACAGATGAGGCGACCGGGATCCAGCAACCTGTGTCCCTTCTTAGTGCGGGGGGGGATGGGCCAGTGATCGCAGCATTTATGGAAATACTAGTAAGAATTTTAGATGGATTCTGCCTTCACCTTCAAATTTAAACAAGTGTATTTTGTCATAGATTCACGCACACAAATGGATTCGCTGGGGATTAAACCTGACGCAACTAGCGCTGGGCAAGTTTCAGTTTTTTTGGTACCTGTTTTTTAGGACCGGTACCTGAACGATACTTGTTTCAGAACTTATACCTATAATAATCATCATCTGGACTGACAAAACAAAGCTATAGTGTTGGATATGATTTATTTGAAGAAAACATTTTTATTGTTCATTTATGGCGACACTGACACTGTAGTAAGTTTTGTATAGTGCTGTCCCAGGGCCTAACACACATCAGAACTTGTTATTAAATGAAAAAACATAATTTCCTTTTCGATATATTTTGTTTTTAACTTTTGTTTCCGTACTGTACCCAGCCCTAGGTGCGACCTTTGGGTCCCTTACTCCACTTAAGTGTAACTGGTGCCAACTATAGGATCAGGTTGTAACATCACTATCACACACACAAACTGGTCCAAAAGCAGCGTAATTTAGTTTTCATATCATTCAGTGTGTTTTAAGAGAGCCAGACAGGAGAACATACAAACATGTTTTTTCAACTTTTTTCCACAACCATCTGAAAGAAATAAAGTTGGAGCCGTACACAGCAGTTGAAAGCTGACACTGCCTCCCCGTGCCCCCGTTTCACCCCGACAGAGTTACACGCAGTTGATGGTTCATCCCCATGGCCTCTCAGATGATTATGCATGTAGTTCCAACCACATCGGGCCGAAATAGTAGCTGTTTACTCTCTTTATTGAGGCAGTGGATAAGTTGGGAGAAGCTAAGTGCATTACCGTCTATGGCAGAAGAATAAACATTTCCCTTTATAGCCCCAGGACCCACTTTTCATCTGTCAAGCATGTTTTAATAATTAATCTGTTTAATACACACAGAGCATCTGCTGGGTACAACTCCCATCCTCCCATTCAAACTGACTGCACAGCTGCCACTGTTTGGGTGTACTGTACAGGTCTGGAATAAGATAACATGCATTTTTCCAGCCTGAATATTATTACTGCGCATGCTGACATACAGAATATAGACACCTGCAAACTTGCACACTTTGCACACACTTCTCTAAACTAGCTCATTGTGAATACGTGCAATCCGCTCACTATGGGCCCACTTTCCCTATGTATTTCCCTATGTGGTGAGGCCAAATGGGGATTGTGTAAATTAAATACATTTCTTTTTCCTTGCAGCAGAGAGAAATGATGCCAGATTAAGCGCATGAATATATACATGGGGCAGGGCTGACCTGTCTCCAGACGCCTGATTTCCCTGGAGGGGCGCTGACACTGCGAGGGGGCTGTGGGTGTGTAGCTGTGGACGCGTGCAGCTGTGTCTGCGTGGACCTCAGACGAGAGGTGAGGAGCTCTCTTGAACAGGTCCAAATTGAGCTTAATCTCATTCCTCATTGTGGGAACAGGAATGAAATTGCACAATTGCACTTTAATCGATGATGGAATCCCTACCTCCTCTCTCTCCCTCTCTCCGCTGTGTCCTCCTCGCTCTCCCTCTCTCCGCTGTGTCCTCCTCGCTCTCCCTCTCTCCGCTGTGTCCTCCTCGCTCTCCCTCTCTCCGCTGTGTCCTCCTCGCTCTCCCTCTCTCCGCTGTGTCCTCCTCGCTCTCCCTCTCTCCGCTGTGTCCTTGGCCTTGCATTCCTGACACGGCCTGCTTGGCATGATTGCCTGTTAGCCTCTATTTTCTCTTTTCCTTTTTGAGCTCTGAATGGAAACATCTAATAATGTCTGCTGAGGCAATCAGGAGGTTAATGTGGTTAGGATAAGGCCAATCATAAACCAATAAGGCCCATCCGGGCGCCCTGCTTATCTTCAGTCCTGCTGTAATCCCGGGATTTTAAGGGTGAAGTTTTTCGTTGCATCCTTTGCAGTGGAGCGCATCTCCATCATGAGCAGGAAGGATTCCTTTAGTCCCCCAGGGTTGATTATACATATACTACTACATATACTACAACATATACTGCATCTGTGCCATACAAGTGTTTTCACTTATCCAGGGGACTGCTGGTCAGTACGGCTAATGGAAAGAAATGGCCTTTTTAGAGGAACAACAAACTGTAGTTCCCAAAATGTTTTAGTTTAAAGATTATATATATATATCACAGTCATTATTATAATGAAAACTCGAGCTTGTCCTTTGATCTATCTTCAGATGGTACATTGTACTTTATAGAGAGTTCTGGCCAATTGACCTTTTCTTTCATTTGAAAACAAAGATAAAAAAGATATGATTTTTATTTATTTCATAAAGCACAAACCCCTCAGACTTCAGTGAACAGGGCTTATGCATGAGACAGTGTCTGTAGAAATGAAGCAGAAAGTAGAAAAAATATCAAACCTAACAGCTCTTCACATTTGCTTTTTTGTTTCTTAATATTTGAGCTCTGAATGGACAAGTTTGCAAAGCCTTTGTCTTAAGCACAATTACGAGGCTGGCGTGGCCCTGCAGTGCTGTACTGTATCCTGTGATAATGATTTGTGTACGGCAAAATGCACACGCAAACATAACAAAAGGAAAGGGAGCAGGGACAGGAGCGCCTGATACATATTTAGAAGAAAACAAGTGCTTGAGCCATGTAAAGTGTTGTTGCTCAAGGTGTTGGAACAAACAATGCACCAAAGGTCTCGGCGGCGGTTGTATGTTGGGTGGATGTGGGGTGGATGTTCTCATTATGGCCTATAATGAAGGCCCCTGCTTACCGCTGTGCATCTACTCAAACAGCACTGACGACCCGCCAGCGCGCGCACACACACACGTACACGGAGCGGCCCGCTGCCAGCCTGTCAAGTCCAAAAATAATTAGGCATCAAAATGAGTTTCCCTGTTTTTTTCCTCCATCCCCTTGTTCATTTTATTCATATGCTGGAACTCGAGAGACTGGCTAATGCAGTTAACATGCTCTCATCATGAATTTTCATTACACCATTACACGGGCACATTACAAGAGATGGGGAGCAGCAGCGAGCACAGGGATGCCGTCAACACACACGCGCACACACACGCGCACACACACGCACACACACCGTATAGGCATGCACTTATTCACATGCACAATTCCACCCATTTATATGTGAAATATGCAAGATTTTGGAATCTGTTTACATAGTAATAATGTAATGCACTGTATGAACGAACGGTCAGTTTCAGGACAGTGCTGCCAGCTTCCACTCATCTTTAGCGCCGCAAGATTGAGCGGGAGACTTAATAATTATATGCTAATAATTTCATTTCTTTTATCTTTATTTGTACAATGAGAAGACCAGACGTTTTCATGACGCCCTGTTAAAATACAGAACAATACAAACAAAACACATAACTGCACAGGTCCATTTAAAACATTAAAAACAGGAGCAGGTGTGATGATAAATGTTTATCTCCACATTATTAAAGTGCAAAGTTGCCGCATCAAAGTTCAACAAACAAATGAGATATTCAGTCTATCGTCGTCGTCCCTTATAAATACATCTGTGAGATTGTGACTTGTAATAATCAATAAGTAGCAGTAACATGGGTGACCACCTTGAATAGCCCAGTATAATTTTTTAGAAAGAGAATGATGTAATCTTCAATGCAACATATGACAACCCTGTTTTTGGAGGAATATTTCTGTCTTTATCTGTTTTCTATGTAAATATCACTATTTTAAACCATTTATGTGGCATCAGGGGGAAAGTGGAAAGGCCCCATATTACACTATTTTCTGATCTATGTTGTTTCCTCGTCAAAAACATACCCAAAGTCTTGTTTTATTTCACGCAAACCCTGCATATTTAGGTTGAGTTCTTCTCTCAAACGGAAAACTCTCTGTTCCACCTTGTGATGTCATGCGGTAACACAGGAAGCGCTCCACTGTGATTTTAAAATTCCACACACCTTCACTAGAATCATTTGGACAATTTCAGCCTCGAAATTGTCAATCTCTACTGATCTAAAGGTAAAAGGAGCTGTTAACTTGAAAACTAACGCTTCATGACGTCACAAGGTGGAGCAGAGCATTTTGAGCTTTGGAGATGTAGACAGACTAATATTAAAGAGTTACTCAAACATGTGGGAATTAAACAAAACCCAACTCCAGGTCTGTTTTTAAGGAGGTTACAACAAATTTACAAAATAGACATTACCATGAAAGTTGTTTTTACTGCTTTATTTCTTACATGTAGGTGAGGGGGTGAGGCAGAGCGTTTGAACAGCCTCCTGTATAGACACATCAACAGAAATTTGGGGCCCCGGGGCAAGAAGCCTCACGTGGGCCCCCCTCTAATATAATTAATAGGAAGATAGTCCAATTCTGGGCCCCTAAGACCCTGGGCCTCGGGACAACAGACCCCTTTGTCCCCCCTGCTCATGTACCACTTCTTTCTCTTTTTCTCCAACACTCAGACTTCCTCCACCAGCTGCAGGTTCTCCTTCACTGTTCTGTTGAGGCTTGTCTCCTGCTTCTCTCTCCTCAGCTCCTTCTCCAGAGAGCACTTCTCCTCCTGCCTTGCTGTGGACCTCTGGGGATCTTCTGCTTTCATCTGGTCCTTCCTCAAGCCGAGCGCAACCATTATCTCCTCCAATGCTCTGCTCTCCTGCTCTTTCTGAAGCACATTTCTATAGAGGCCTAAACTCCTCTTCTTGCATGGCGTCCTTGAGGTCCTTGATGGTCGTCATAACCAGGCCTGTCGACAGAAATTTGGGGGCCTGGGACAAGAAGCCTCACTCCTAAACCTCCCCCGTCAACTCCCCTGATCATAAGAGTCATCTTTTCTTCTTGTATGTCCATATTTTTGATGACCTCTTGTTCTCTCGTCTGCTTCATGCAAACTTGCTCCATCAAGGTTGGTCTTTCTCGTGCCTCTTTTTCATATGAAGGACAAGCTCTGCAGTCTTCTCCACCAGTTCTGTGCTCACCTGCTTAATCTTAAACAGCTCATCCTGATGGGACCTCCTCAGATTCTCCATCTCATGTTCAAAGCCCTGCTTTGCTGGAGCTTGGTGACGTGGTCCTGGTAACTTTGAGACAGCTCTTCCCTCTGACACACAACCTGCTCAGATGCCAACCTGGTTTCTTGAATGACCAAGCTAAAGACTTGTTTTTCAGCTTCCTGCTTATTTGTGACCTTCTCGAGATCTTTCTTCAGAGGAGATCTCTAGTTTGAGTGCGTCTGTCTCATCCTCTGCCCTTTCTTCTCCACGTGTTTCTGCTTAAGCTTCTCCTCAGACTTGCTGACACACAGTTTGAAGCTCTTCAGGTCCCGCTCCATGTTCTACACCTGGACGTCGTAGTTGTCCATGAAGGAAGGGGCGGAGGTGCAGGGAGTGGTGACCTCTCTTGAAGGTGCACTGCTTTTTATGTGATGAGTTTGCTCAGTTCCCTTTGTCGCGTTTAAGTGCTGTTTTCTTCTGGAGTTCTTTTTCTGGGCTGAGAGACTTTGCGCTGCTCCCTGTTTTGCGTGTCGATCACAAATAAGTTCTGCGGTCAGCTCAGAACGTGGCTGATGAGGCCTTTACCGAACCATGTGACATCAACATAATGCACGATGTCATGTACAATTCTGACCACATACGCTCAATATTGTGTTGCTATGGTGACACACACGACCAGTCAAAAGTTTGGACACACCCTCTCATTCAATGTTTTTTTTTTTCTTTATTTTTACTACTTTTTACATTTCGTACACACACAGAAGACACCAGATGACGTAAGATATATTACAGTATGAAGAAAAGAAAAAAGTTATTTTTTTGACAAAGCAAAGGGTGAAAACTTTGAGGATTTGAATTTAAAATATAAAAAAAAGTATTATTTTTTATTATTATACATTATATTACATAAGATATATGGAATAATGCAACAAAATATAATATTTTGCTGTATTATTCCATATATTTTCTGTATGTATATAAAATGCAGTAGCAAAAATAAAGAAAAAATATTGAACGAGAGGGTGTGTCCAAACTTTTGACTGGTAGTGTATTTTTTACAGTGAAATTGATATTCATTATTCAATAAACAGGTCAGTAATACATTTATACTAAAACAAATCTTATATATTATTTTACAATGTTACAGTTCCACATCCCCCTTTTTTAATCTATAATATAAACTTACTTACACAGCAGCAGGGAGATGTGGCAAAAATTGAATCCCAGTTTGTTTGGTTTTTTTCTTTTTATCGATCAATCTTTATTTACGATGCAATTTTATTTTTAAATTTAAAGCAAAAATAACTTTTAGTAATACGGCTCGATAATAATAATAAGGCAAACTTCACTAAATCTCATCTTAACCAACAATTTACTCTTTCTACTGCAGTGCCATTTCACACACACACACACACACACATATCCACACACACACACACACACACGCACATTAATTTATTAAAACTAAAAAAGTCCACTATAATATTTAGATGAAAATAGAGGGTCTCCTTGAATTAAGTCATTTCTGGTTAAAGCCAAGCCCCCCACACTCCCACATTCACCCCCCCACACACCCCCACCTGCAGCTCCCAGCGGCAACAAGCGTCAGAGCGTTGCGGTCGCAGTGCCGAGTGTGTGTGTGTGTGTGTGTGTGTGTGTGTGCGTGTGCGTCCTCTTGTCTCGGAGGCGTGTGTGAATCGTGGTGTAAAATGGCTTTTCTATTGCCGATCAGCTCATGCTCAATTACCCCAAACCTCCCGGGGCTTAGGCAAGGTAAACACACATCAGCTGGGTCTGATTTATTTCCCCATCCCACCACAGCCGTGAAGTAAGTCATGCAGGGAGCGCGTGCGGAGGAGAGAGAGAGAGAGAGAGAGAGAGCGTGGTAGAAGCAGATGCGGAGGGGGCGGGCGGGGAGGAGAGAGAGAGAGAGAGAGAGAGAGAGAGAGAGAGAGAGAGAGGAGGAACCTGTGCTTTCTCACTCTTTCATATCTTAACAAAGTCTTCCCAGTTATGGCCGCCTTGATAAATGGCAGATGAGTGCGCTGGTTTCTTTGTTAGCGAGCCAAACTTCTACATGCCCTCGAGCCCAAGTCCTTCCGACCCACCTCTCTTCCTCCTTCCTCATAGCGATTGCATTTTTTATTCTGCTCTTCTATTGTTCTTGTTTCTATACACCACCAGTCGAAAGTTTGGACACGCCCACTATTTCAGTGTTTTTTTTTAATTTATTTTCAGTACTTTCTACATTTTAGATACATATGGAAGACATCAGATGTATGAAGTAACATATATGGGATTATGTAGCAATGAAAAAAGGAAAATAACTCAATTTTTAAATAAATATTTTACGTTCAAATCCTCAAAGTAGCTGCGCTTTGCTTTGTCGAAATATATTTAGTACAGTTTTGTTTTTTTTTGTTTTTTTATTGCTTGCTTCATATGTTTAATTCCTTCCATATGTATCTAAACTGTCAATAGTAGTAAAAATAAAAAAAATAAAATAAAGAAACCCAACATTGAATGCGAGAGCGTGTCCAAACTTTTGACTGGTGGTGTAGCTTGTTTACTTATTGTATTAATGCATTTTTGTTACCTATTAAAGGCCTTTTTGAGCTGCAGAAAAAAACAAAAATAAATAATTGAATGAATAAATCCCACGTTGAAGAGTAAAATCCACGGTTTTGTGTTTGGAGAACAAGTCCAGGGCTGATTCGATTTTATTTTGAGTTCAAATTTCACCGCTCTAGCCACAAACCTGTGAACCTTACGGGGCAGTTCCAGGCCTGACTTCAAGAACAAATGTCTGTTCCAACCCCGAATTAACCCTGAAACAAAACAAAAATCCCCTAAAACATTATTACACAACAGGCCATACGCTGTTTAGAAGCGCGTTGTGTACATCCCGGGTGTTCTCTGTCGTTACGGGCGCCGGGTTGTGTCGGCGCCCGTCTGCAGGACCGAAACATCACTGTGGGGAAGCGTTCGTTCGTCTGGTGCTGGCTGCAGCGGGGACGAGAGCCGTGTCTGACTCTGATCTCCACATCGGTGTGAATAAGTGCCGCTCAGCTCTGCCTCTGTCACTCACTCTGGGAAGGCTCCTTGTTATTTCTGCCGGGACTGGCCCACTCCTTCAAATGTAAATGCAGCACGTGTAGATGCGGCGCACACGCAAACACAGTGAGAGCAGCAGACAGGTGTAAACACACATGAACACAGTCAAATACATATGTATGTCCACGGAGCGCGCTGCTATACCTGTCTGATAGTGTCTGTCTTTAATGTTGATAAGTGACGAGACCAGGGAACCGAACCCTTCATTATAAATCTGATCTTTGGCTTTACGATACAATTCAAATGCACAATGCAAATATCTTCTGCGCAGGGAGCTGTATTACTTAACTTTTTGTATTCAAGACGCTGGTAACACCGAGAGCTCATGTCTATAAAATCCAACTTCTGCAAAAACTATTTCTCACGTTTTGAGCAGTTAATGATTGAGCCTGAGGTTAGGTGCTGATTTCTATCCACTTCATGCCGTGACCTGTGACTTAGACGCATTTTTTTCTTCTCTGACCTAAGGACTCTGACCCTGTCCATGTTGTGAATGGGACGTTGAAGGCGCCCATTACGTGCAGCTGTACGTCTCGTGCCGGGGCTGGTGGCTGTATCATTTGTTTGGCTTTACAGATGGTGATATGGTGAAGTCTGGATAGTGCACTTTAGTAATGAATATGTCCAAAGAGGCACACAGGCCCCCGGCTCTTAATTACGACCCAAGTCAAACAGGAAATAGGAATTACTGCAAAAGGAAATTCATATAGTGCAGAGACGGGCCCGTGTCAGCGGTGATCACTCTCTCCTCATTAGGGGCGATTTGGCCTCATTCAAAGGCACAGTGCACCTGTACAATGTGGACCAGGTGTCCCACAATGCATCGGTCTCTTCATGCTTCATTTAGACCACATCTGGGTTTAAGGGAAGTCCTGAGTCTAAGAGAGGAGGGCTTCCTGTGTGAAACATGAGCGTTTAAATACGGGTTTGAATGCTTTTCCTTATAACAGGTTTTAAATTATGCATTAACGATATTTTTACGTGAAAAACTAACTGTTTTTTTCACACTAAATCTGCAATCAAATACAACAGTATGTGTTATTTATTTCAGTGCTATTGTTTTTATTTATGTATTCATTTTTTAATAGTAGCCATAGACTGTATATATAAATGGACATAGCTAAGTGATCCTGGGCGCGCTTCCGGCTCTTTTGAGTCTGTCTCCAATTCACTTTACATTTGAAAACTGTGTCCCCTCTCTGC
>KN468948.1:0-31085 GCA_000787095.1 Periophthalmodon schlosseri | reverse complement strand
TTTTTTTTTTTTTTTTTTTTTTTTTTTTTTTTTTTTTTTTTTTTTTTTTTTTTTTTTTTTTTTTTTTTTTTTTTTTTTTTTTTTTTTTTTTTTTTTTTTTTTTTTTTTTTTTTTTTTTTTTTTTTAAACAGCAAATGAATCATACAAGTTCAGAAAACAACAACAATGTAGAAAACAAACTAGGGTGGGTAGACTGGGCTAAAAACGAGACAAATAGACAGAGACAAACTAATATGTATGTAAAAATAAAAATAAAAACAAGAAAAGTGATGACTTGAAGTATTCTTTAACAAAATTACTTTTTTTCTTTTTTTCAGAGGTATATCTTCCAAAACTAAAGTTATATAATCTCTATTTCAGACCATTCTTTATATGAATAGTTTGGATGTTTTGTCCCACTCCTTTTTCAGTGACTTCATTAACATATTAACATATTCACATCGATTAAACATACTTTAAATTTTCATTTTGTGTAAATATTTACCACATACCCATTAAAATCTATAGTTAATTTAAAGTTAAGCTCTGTTGCAATTAATAATTAATTAATTAATTAATTAATTAATTGATCCAATTGGTATTATGACCGTTAAGTAACTTTCATATGGACCTAAGAATCTGTTTCATTTAGGTTAGGTTACCATTACCAGTCACCAGGGGGTTTCCAGAGACTCTGGGCCTGCTGGGAGAGAACTAGAGACTTAACTTAGTCAGTGCTTTATAATAGTCAGAGATTTCATGATCTTGAAAATTTCTAGCAACACTTATTTCAGGTTGGAGAGGAGTGTCCATCCTTCTCCTGATTAAGATCTCATGTAAAGAAAGGTCGAGATGTTGGATGAGGTCAGAGGTCAGACGACGTGAGTGAAGTGCTTATATTGACTGACAGCTGACATAAACGACCAGAAAATGGAGTTCCATTTTCTGGTCGTTTGTCAGCCGTCAGTTTTTGTGTGACTGTATGTGGGGTGAAGTTGTGGAATGCTCTGCATTTAAAACAAAAGCAATGCCAAAGTATTCATAAATTTAAGTTTTTATATAAAGACATGGTCTGGTCTGGTATAGAGAGACCAGTTTAAATATAAAGTCATACTATACTTTCTCTGTATCAGTGTTGGTATAAAGTCATACTGTACTTTCTCTGTATCAGTGTTGGTTCTACTTTGTGCTTATCGTTTCCTTACCATTGCTGTTTTCTTGTTCTCACCATCGTTGGTGTGTTTTTCTTTCTGTTGCAATTTATAAATGCCTCATGTTACTTATAGTAACACTGTACATCTAAATGATTGTCAGTGACCTTTTGCTGCATTTATTGTCATGAATTAAATGAATCTACATGTATGTATGTATGTATGTATAGGCATATATGTGTGTATGTATATGTATATATGTGTGTGATGTATATATGGTATGTGTGTATATATGTATATATTTATTTATTTATTTTCCCTTTTTTCAACTGAATAGAAAGCTTAAACAAAGCATTTAAGTTATGTCCTAATGGAAGATAGGGGTGGGATTTAATAAGTTTTCCCTTCCCACTCTTTTTCAAGCTTAAATAAGAAATGTGAAATGGGCATTAAGTGTCCTTGATACATGTGCTCAAAAAAAAACAAAAAAAAAAAAACAAACAAAACTATTTAAAACCTGGTTTTGATTGGGACTTCTTCTGTTTCTGCTACATTTTCCCTGTTTAAAGATCTAAGTCTAGATACTTTTTAGACTTTGTAGACACTACTGTACAGTGATCTTGTGGTAAACTGACGTTTTGCTCTTTGAAAGGCAGGTCTATGCAGTACTGACCATCAGTTAATGCTGCAGAGTTATTCGTTATGTTCGTACATGCAATGTGTTCTCTGGACATTTCCTTTTGCTCCTGTAATTTTTTTTTTTTTTTTTTTTTCATTTAAATCATGATTATATTATTTTAGTAACAGGAGAGCAGCCAATCTTGCCTTTGCCCTCACTACGAAGTGGACCATTAATGACCCACCCAACTTGGGTCCGACCAACATAGGGCCCATCACCCTGGCTGTAGATTAACTCCCACAGCTGCATCACTTTGGCTGCATCAGTGTCAATACAAAACTCAACTTGAACATCTATATGGTGGAGCTTCACATTTTGCAGGTGTAGCCTAGATGTTCTTGCTGTTGAACATTACATTTTGAAACGGGCATTGACTTTTGTGTCATCACATCAGGGAGCTCAGTGTACTCATTTTCACCAAGTGCAGCAACTTCAAGTCCAGAAATAATCTTTGTATTCAAACTGCTTTTAAGTCCCATCGTTCACAGCGGAACACTTGTTTTCTTGCCTTTAACATTTAGGGTTCTTGACAGACTTTCTGTGCAAAATGTACCTGTGCTGCCCAGATCCAAGAGGGCATAAGTGTGCACTGATGTGCGTGTGCTACGGCTCCTGACTTGGACAGCAACAATAGACAGGACTAAATGGTCTTGGTCACCGGCCCAAATATGGCCCCAGGTCTGAGTCATTGTAGAGGTGGTGGAGGCGGTGACAGACTGCAGGGGGCGCTTTTGGTGACATACAGAACAACACTGGATTTCTGCATTCTTTGCTTGCGTGAGCAGTTTTCAACCAAAACAGATTCCTTTGTCTTTAATTAAGTTAACTTTGTCTTTATGTGTCTTTTCTTTAAAATTAAAACATTTTCCAGAGTGTCAGTACTCAGTGAATAGAATATCATTCATGATTTACAGAAGATTTTGTTTTTTCTTGTGAATGTTTTTAAAGCCATAACATCGGTGGCAAAACTCCCTTTTTTTCCCCTTTTGTTTTATGTGACTTTGGTTGGAGTTGTTGGGGTTCTTGGGGCCGTTGGAGCTGTTGGGCGTGGAGTGCTGTGGATCTTGAATGTTGCCGAAAAGTGGATCAGATGCATTTTTGACCTGTTTTTCAATGAACGTAACAAGATCAGTGAACAGAGCTCACAAGCCACACATCTCCATCTTTCCCTTAGTTTATAAAGTAGCTTTAGAGTGATGTTTCTCATGTTTGTTGGCAAATCAACTTCTCTCATGTGAACGATGTGTTCAGTTAAATTTGAGCATCCTCTGAGGAACAGTGAGGACTGCAGGATTTTGATGTCTTCACCTTTTATTGGTGGCCAGTTGTTAATCTTTTCCATTTAAGCATGTGCAATTTTATGTTCATTCCCAAAATGCTCAGCAAGAAAACTTTTGGCTTTTTGGCTCTGCAATAGCCCAGTTCTGCAGGTAAGTGCGGGCAACTGTGAAAAAGGTCTCTCGGCTGCTCCCTGGTGTATTGTTCGAGAAAGTGCAGACAGTCCCTCAGATCTGAGGTTTTAGCTTCCACACCATTTTCAAATACCTTTATGAAAGTTATATTGAAGTGGGTCTCCATCAAAAACAGGGATATTTCGAGGGGGCAGAACTGAGGCCAGATTTTGCTGGACCAGCACGGTAGTGATGTCATCAGTCATGCCATTCTTTTTGCATGATGTCCATTATAGCAGGTTGGTCTCACGTGACGTGGATTGAGCAGTTCGTGTGCGAGAATCAACATTTTTATTTTGAAACACATTTTTCTGAAGTTTTGTTTGGGGTGAATGACTTGTGGTCGCACTGTGGTGGCAACGTGCATATTATTGTTGTCTTTTTGCTCAGGCACAAATACGTTAGCACATGGATTTAATTGTGCTGCTTTGGCGACACTGTGCTTGACGACATATGGGTTCATGGCGTTAGAGATTTTTGAGTCATTTGAGAAGAACTAACATTGAGAAGAACTAATATCCAAGTTGTGTTTCAAGTTCGAGTTGTTTCTTTTGTCTTTTCAAATTTTCACTTTCCATTTTTTTTATTTTTTCCGCCTCTTTCATGTTTTTTTTATTAAGAGCTGCGACACGTTCCAATAGCGCTACTTTATAGCCTTTGATGCGTTTGACTTTTCAGAGCGCACTGTTCTCTGGACTCAAGTCATCCACATGTTGATTATTGTCCTTATTTGATGGCGGCACGTATGAATGACCCAAATTACTCATTTTATTTGCAAAATATTAATTTAGTTTTGTGAGTTCATCCGGAGGTAACGGCAGATCATGCGCACTTTTTGCGTCTTGCTGACGTTGAATGAACGCATTGAAAAGTGACGTCACTGAATTTTCATTGTCCTTTTATTTCATGGATATATTCAAATCCTCCATCAGCCTTTTTGCTTGTTTGCATTTTGCTTTCCGTTTTTCTTGACACGTTTGCATTTGAAGGCTCAGACCTTTCGGCGTAAACTTGAGTAATTTTAAATTGTTTTATTTTGAAAGATCCGACATTTTTAATCACTTTTGCTTCTCTTTTGTTCACAATCTACAATTCAAATGACATGGACACAGAGCAGCAACAGTATTTTTTTCCCAACTTGCTTGTGGCGGTGCGTAAAGGTGCTGCACATAAATCCAGCCTTTCATTAATCTCCGTTTTGACGATTTGTATGGCAATATTAATCACTAACATCAAACTCCAATAGTTTAGCCGTTTTCCTTTTCAGGATTAGCAACCATATTACATATACCATTTACTTTTGAGAGGAGGAGAGCGTTTAAATGTGGTCGGCGAGGCAACTTTCCCGCTGATGCTGTCTGGAGAACAAAGACATGAATCAAACAAATTTTATGCCGCCATCAGCGCGTGAATCCATTATAATCCACTTGGTATCGATCCGATGAATCGTCTTGAAGGTCCAAAGGCAAGGTGTTTACTGTTGTAGTGACTATTTGTCAACGAAAACTGACAAACAAAAGCGGTGAGCAAACTTAGAACTAAACATAACTCAAATAATCACTTTGGCACCATGGGGACGTGGTTTACACAGTACGACATAACAAAATCAATGTCTTGTCCAGAGATGCATTTCCATAGATTTCCACGTGAGCAGCAAACAAACAAGTTTACATGTTCAGGCCTACTTGCTGCCTCTCCTGTGACTGGTAAAAACTATAGACTGTGCACTCTGGTCTACGTGAACCACCCACCTATATCCCCTAGGCCCCACAGACTAAACCACAACAGAAAAGGTGCCAAGATAAACAATAAGAAATTAGACTAAACAAATTAACAAAACTAAATATATGAACATACCCAAAACATACACTAAATATGCAAATTAACTCAAAATAAACTGACAAATTTCACAAAAATGATAAACTAATCTTAAAATAAACAAAAATAGGCAAATAGCTCCTACAGTAGTTACATATTTCAAATACTGACTTATATCAGACTGTCGCTAAAGTCGACTTTATCTTGGCCTATTCTAGACCATCGTGATCAACGGAACTCTGTCCCAAGTGTTTCAAATGGTTCAACTACACTACACTACTACATCTAATACAGACGTAGAAGTCCTTACCTCAATGCAAATCGACCACAGTGGAGTGTAGGGCACAAGATGCGCACTTGGACGGTGCCCTCCCGTGAGCATTGAAATGAGCGCGCGCATGGGTGGGACATACATGACAGCTCGGCCTGCCATTGGCCAGACATACACGTTTACGTTGGCTATTTCATATGCAATAGAAGAGTCGTGAGACAACAGATTTATCAATGAGATAATGAGAAAGAGAACGAATTTAACCGTGAAAATGACCCCATTCTGTGGTCTATACTATGGACAATTTAGACTCTTGTGCAGAAATGCTTGTAAAACTGTATAGATTTTGGTGAAATGTCACATCCACTGTGGGAATAAGCCCTCATTTACATGTTTTATTCACGAATAAGCCCTCAATTGCATGTTTTATTCAAGAATTCAAATTGCGCTATAGCTCTCTGATCACAATCCAACATTGGAAGACTGCTCGAACCACCTCCCACCTGATTTTAAAATACTGTTTTGAATGCTCCGCATGCTTTTATTATTTATTTATTTTGTATTTTATTTTCATCTGCCTACGCCCCCTAGTGTACACCTGCCCTCTACGATGGTTTGTAAACGTGTGTTCAATTAATGATATTAATGATTTTTTTTAAAAGCAAAGGCCTGACATTTGTTGGCCCCGCCTCTTTGGCTTTTATTTGTTATTATATAAATGGCTTTTCACAATAAAAATACTTAAAACACACACACACACGCTCGCAAGCGCGCGCGCGCACACACACGCACACACACACACACACACACACATACATACTGCGGCAGCCATATTGGTTTTCCATATCTCTCCATATCTGTTTTTAAGTGGCTTTTCATGACTTTAACACAAGAGGGCTATTAATCCAACACTGGAAAGAGCATGTTTTCCTAAAAACTGGTTTAATCCTGATATTCGGGCAGTTAATGCATATTTCCTTTAGAGTTTATGTTTGTTTATTTGCAACTACAACCAATATACCAGCAGGGGGCATAAAGTGATTATTATGCAATGACGGGTTTCAGGCAAATGATTCCTTCCTGATTTGATTGGGGAAAGTCCTTTCAAAATCGGATTTCTTCAAAAGATAGATTTTGATTTGAACTGTTTTATTGCTATAAAAACGGATACTTATTCCTGAAAGACATGAATTGCTGTGTAAAGTCGAGATCGACCGATATGGGGTTTTTCATGGCCAGTGCCGATACCAATTGTTTAGAATCCAGAGAAACCAATGGCCAATATTTTTTGGGCCAGTATGTTGGGCCAATTTAGATGATCTCACCTAAAGTATTACATTCATTTATTACAATTTCGCCCACAGCCCTGAACAGTACAGTCACATTTTATGCGGTACCCTCTTTGGATTAAAGTGTTCAAATGAAGCTTTGTACAGATTTTTAGGCAGTTGGTGAGCGCAAACCAAATATCGTCCTCTGGTGGAGATTTAAGGCCGATAGCCGATATGCTAAAAAGTGCAAATATCAGCCTGATTTATCGGCCAACCTCTATCTATCTCTATCTCTAGTGTAAAGTGCGACCAATAAGACCAAACTTGTGAGTCGTAAAGCACACCACATTTTACATTTTGTTGATAAAAAAATGAAACTGAAACATGAATTATCAATTTATTCCTTTTATTATCGTTGGTCCTAGTTTAGTCCTAAAAAGACCCACAGCTACTGGTGTTAACCATCATATTGCATAAAAACTCATGTAAAAGTTTGGATTTGGTTTAAGCAGAAAAAAGCAAAAAGTGCATGTTTATTTCACAAGACCCAAACCCTAACTCCTGTATTTCAGAACATGTTTCTAAAGGTTTAACTACAGATTCTTGTGTCAGTTTACGCAAAATTGACTTGAGATTCTAAGCCATGTTATAATGTTGTTACCTCCTGAAAAAAACATACCTGGAGTTGTGTTTTGTTTCATTCACACATGTTTGAGTAACACTTTATTATTATTAGTCTGTCTACATCTGCAAAGCTCAAAATGCTCTGTTCCACCTTTTGATGTCATGAAGTGTTAGTTTTCAAGTTAGACACAACATCTAGCTTTTACCTTTAGTTAAGTAGAGCTAGAACTCTTTATACTAAATATGCAGGATTTGTGTGTTAAGTGTGAATGAAACAAAACTCCAGGTCTGTTTGTGATGAGCAAACATTGTAACATAGATCAGAAAATAGTGTCACATGGGCCCTTTAAAGTTCAGATTTCGGTCTTCTCTCACACTGGACTGGTTTAAAGGGTGCACTGTGAGCTAAATCTTTTTGTTCAGGTTTGTTCAGGTTTAGGCTTTGCATTTCACAGTTGCATGTTAGTGCCTTATTGCAGGTCCTTTTTTCTCCTGTAACAGTGTATTGTTCATTTGTGGTTTTATTCATCAACTCTTCGTGGTTGTCTCAGTGCTACTACAGTTTCAGTGCTCTACTTTGCATAGTTGAAATAAATCGTCACCCACAGTGTTCGACTCCAGTCAAATGAAACTCATCAAGGCTAGTGTTTACAGCAGCTAATTTAGAGCAGAGTTCCATATTTGGAATTCTAACCAAATTCTGACCAAAGAGCCAATCATGAGCGAAGCTGTTGAAGGTAATGCCCCTTTCTGCCCGCAACGCTGGTTTCGCAGAGGGCTGGCAATTGATTCACGGACAAAATAGCTAAATAAAAATACCAGGATCATGTAGAGCGGGTTAATACAAATAATTTAAGACCAAAATGATGAGCCTGACGGCAGCAGTTACAGAGAGAGGGGCCATGGTTTTTCAATAGAAAGTAAATTGGAGCCAGAGTTGATGGAACCTGAAATGTGGTCAAGCTCACGTCCTGTTTGGAACATCGCAGCTAGTGGGTTAGCTATGTCCATTTATGTATACAGTCTATGGTCATGTCACAGTTTATTCAGCTGGTCTTGCAATAAATAAAAAAAATGTGCTGCTCTTTTCTGCTTTAACCTCACAAAACATTTAAAAGTCAATCCTGAGCTGTCACAAAGTCATGCTGTCTGGAATGTGTGCTTCTGCTTAACTTAAGACATTTCAATTGGAGGTTTGTAGAATCAGATTGTAGAATGTGATGACATCATACTCTCAGATGGGATCAGACACAGTTCTATTTATCACATTGTACTTCATCATGAAATATACAAAAGGGAAATTCATTACCTGATCATTTCCATTAGTGACTAGACCAGGGGTTGGCAACCTTTAACACCCAAAGAGCCATTTGGAGCCGGTTTCCATGGAAAAAAACACTGGGAGCCGCAAATACTTTTTGACATCTCAAATGAAGATAACACTGTATATGATGTTTTTTTTTTACCTTTACACTTTGTATAAACAACTATAGTGTGTTGCCTATGAAATCCATGAAGTGCTACAGAGACTTCTGTTCTGAACCTCTGCAAATCGAGGCTGTATCTTTACACAGGATTGTAAACTGTCATCTGTGAGGCATGAGCAGTGTTTGTTTTTAAACATAGTTCCGCGAGTGTGACTCTTATTTTGAGCGACGAAAAATAATAAAATATAATTTTATTTTAATATTTCAAGCTCACAATAATCTTTCAATTTAAACTACAATTTAAAAAAAGAACTAACACAAATAAAATGCACTTCAATTAAATGGGTATAATTGAAGAGCCGAGCCGCAGTATAAGGATCAAAAAGCCACATGCGGCTCCGGAACCACAGGTTGCCGACTCCTGGACTAGACCCAAGAACTCACAAACCTGCATTTTAATAATATTAATTTTATCTGTGTTAAATATGACTGACCTATAGAATGTTTAAGTCATCTGAAAACCAGGTCCTGTAAATTAAATTCTACATCAATATATAAAATACTTTGCGAAAGCTGTAGCTAATGCCCAGAGTGGCTTAAATAAAGACTAAGGAGGATCTAAAACCGCTAAAAACATTATTAATGGCACAGATAGTATCAGTTTTACCTCTGTGATGTTGTCACGAGCCTTAAGAGTGAAAACCAAACTTTGGACAAGTTGGCGAAGGAGCAGAGCCGAATGCACTAACATGTTTATATGTGTTATGTCGCCATGTGCTTCAGGCTTCTGGCTTTTTACAGGCCTCAAACGTCAATAATATGGTGAAAAACACTGCCTTTAGAAACAGTGATGGGGTGGAAGAGTTTAACACATTATTTATAACCAATTATTAGGCTCTTTTTAAATAGGCCTTTTTATATCTGGTAATAATTTTATTCAACTGGGGCTAAATTCACCATGGAGAACTTGATTATTTATAAAGGCACAGTCACATTAGAAGATCGGGATGAGAATTGCAAATATAAGAAACTGGTTAAAACCTAACTTTGGAACATTCTGTGGCGATGCAAGCCCATTCTCTGGAAGGACGCATGTTTTTCAGTGCAAGAATACCAACATGTTTTATCTTAGACTATTATTACTGGCAAAAAAGTTACACAATATGGTTTTAAATTAATTAATAAATTCAATAAATTAAATTTTGGCTCAAGTTGTACCCTGGTTTCCATGAGGACCTGATTTTAAATAGATTTTACACAACAATATCAAAAGTAAAAACCAAGCATACCACTCTCCAAACACAACAACATACTTTGATTATAATCTCAAGATGATTTTAAGGCTTCATCAAGTGAACCAGAGCCACAGTCAGCAGGACGAACAGGGGAGGTCCTAAAGAGAGAGAGGAGACGGGATAACCACTCTGCCTCTTAGAGAGATCAGGAATCTAACCCACAACCTCCTGGTGACAGGGAGGAGACAGGGTAACCACTCTGCCACAGTCACACTTACCCTGAGTGGCAGCAGCAGATTTGAGAGTAGGGTCTGGTTCAGGGCAGCTTACTGGCTTGTAGTTCTCGATTTTCTCCATCTCTTTGTCATCCTAAAACAATACACAGTTTAGAAAAGGATATAATTTGGAAATAAATGATAAAAAATGTGTTTATTCATTACACTCAGCAGTCAGTGTGAAAATGAGAAGCAAAATAATGCAAAACCATTTTAAACTAATTAAAACCATCTCCAGTTTGTGTTTTGAACCATGTTTCGTGCCTTACCCCCAGAGGGCAGAGTGTGCGGTGAGTGAAGTTCACAGGCTCCAGCACCTCCATCGTCCCCTCGTCTCTGTGGAATCTGAAGGGGGAACGGACATCCTCTGTGTTGGGCCAATGCACCCAAGCAAAACTCTGCAGAGACAACCACACGTGAACATAGAGTCACACGTGAACATAGAGTCACACGTGAACATAGAGTCACACGTGAACATAGAGTCACACGTGAACATAGAGTCACACGTGAACATAGAGTCACACGTGAACATAGAGTCACACGTGAACATAGAGTCACACGTGAACAGGACTAAACCAGGACCTGCAACATGCACTGAGAACATGACCAAACCAGGACTAAACCAGGACCTGCAAAGTGCAATGGGGACAGGACTGGGACAGGACCTGCAACATGCCCTGAGGCAGTTTGAGTGGAGTGTGAAGCTGGAATGAAAATCAGTTCCTCCAAATCCAAGAACATGGTTCTCGACCGGAAAACAGTGGCGCACTCTCCAGGTGGGTGGAAAGTCCCGCCCTCAAGTGGAGGAGTTTAAGTATCTCGGGGTCTCTTGTTCACGAGTGAGGATTGGGTTTTTGGTCTGGTCCCGGGTTAGACCTGGGTTAGACCTGGTTCAGTGAGGGAAGGTGATGCTACATGAAGTTGTGCTGTACACTGAGGTGGGATTCAAACAAGAAACTGGGACAAAAAGCATGTCTAAACAAAAATAAAGTTACCTTGGAATACATCTCTGCAGCGTAAGAGAGAGAAACACATTGTTTTACGGTAGTTTATGTAGTCAACATTACAAGTTACATGGACCTTGTGATAAGGACAAACAGAATGATGAGCAATCAGTTGCCATAACGATTAGCTGGTCAACAGGCCCCTCTTGAAAATGAGTCAAGAGCCTAACCTGTATGAATAAGGATAATTAACCATTTCAAACCAAAAACCACAGAGACGACACACTGTTCAGATGGAACAGAGGCAGGATTCTGTCTCTGGGATTTTCATCAGAAATCTCCAAATGTCAAATCCACAAATGTTTCCCTGATCATTTCTATTAGTGACAAGGTCCATAACGGTAAGGACTACACTGTACACTACCAGACAAATGTTTGGACACGCCCTCTCGTTCAATGTTTGTTTTTTTATTTTCATTACTTTCTACATTTTATATACACACCGAAGACATCAAATATATGAAGATATATGGAATTATGTAGCAAAGAAAAAAGTCAAATAAACTACTACTGAATGTTTTCAGTAGTACTTTGTTGAAAAACATTTAGTAGAGTTTAACTTTTTTCTTTCCATATGTATATAAAATGTAGAAAGTGGTAAAAATAAAGAAAAAAAAACATTGAATGAGAGGGTCTGTCCAAACTTTCTGGTGGTGGTGTATGTATTGTGTCTCTCCCTCTCTCCCTCTCTCTTTAGTACTGCATCTCTCTCTTTAGTACTGACTCTCCCTTTAGTACTGCATCTCTTTAGTACTGCATCTCTCTCTCTAGTTGTCTGAAAGGTCTTACCTTGTCCCCGATGGAGAAGCTGTTGTCACAGTCGAGGTTCATGTGGATTGTGGAGTTCCTCAAGCAGTACGTGTGATTCAACTGTTGGACCCCCGGAGCGCAGTCCACACCACACACGCTCGCTGCAGACAGACCACGCACGCTCACTGTGGACAGACAGAAGACAAATGAGAACAATGCTGACACTTAAAGAAGTACTATGTAACATTTCTGGTAAAGAGTCCACCACCTGCTTGTGTCCATTGAGTTAGTATTACTTTGTCTGGAATATTTCACAGTATGGCATTATCATGGAAATGTATGTGTGTCATGTTGAGTGAAATCTTCTCATCATATGTGTTTGTGTAAATGCATTTGATCTGTTTCAGTCTGTCAGACCCAGACCACACAGTAACATGTGAAGGCTCTGTTCCCATCCCACAAGAAACTCTGTGTTGTTCTACCTGCCTAAGTGTAAAAGCTGATTAACTCATGGCTGTGACAAAAGTCACTCTACTTTGATGTGTATGTAGCTTTGTTATTCTGGTATTAAAAACTCAGAGCTTAGATGCTCTGGAGGAGAGATTCAGAGAGACTTGCTTGTGACGCCGTATGGTTGTCGGTCTGTAGCTGGGGCAGGTCTGAGCCCTGTCCAGTCCATATCGATTGTTACAAAAATAAACCTTTTTTTAATTTCACAACTCGCCAGGCTTCACAAATGGATTATGCTTCATCAAGAGATATAATTTGCACAGCAGCATCAAAGTAATCAATCTTGTATTTATTCAAGTGTTTTTATTGCTAAGAAATACTTTGAAAAACATGCATTCTTACAGTGAGCGGGGTCGCTTCTCCACAGATTTGACCTGTAATTTTACTGCTTGTTTCTTGACTTTGACCTGCTTTAGTCCTGATTAGGGTTTATGTTTTAGTCCTAGTGTAGCTTCATTTTGTACAACAGCAGCAACAGTCTCCTCACAAACAGGACTGTGCAACTGATTTTAAATGAGATTCAGTCATGTCTGTTGGTCATTGATGTTCTTGTGTGTTTTTAATGCAGAGTCTACAGCCAATCCTCTATCAGGAAAAACATGTGGTTTGGAGCAGACACAAGACAGACCGAGGAAGAAATTTGAAATATATGTTAGATTGAAATTATTAAAAGAACTGTTTGTGTTCAGGAAATTAATAATGAAAAACAGTTTAATTTTGTTGTAAGAGGAGGGGTGTTGTTGCCTCATCAAAAACATACCTGGAGTTGTGTTTTGTTTCATTCACACATGTTTGAGTAGGACGGCATGATGATGTGCCGCTAACTGTTTTTAGCTAACTGTTTTTAGCTTAGCATTTTTAGCTTAGCATTTAGCGGATGTTTCCGGTCCGTCAAACTACGTCACAACTAGGTGACTGACATCTCTAGTCTAGTAATAATCTAAGAAGAAAGAAAGTTGAAAAAAAAAAAAAAAGTCTAGTATAATCTATATACGCAGACATGCCCTGAAATACTTTACATTTAATATCGGATTTATTATAAAACTGCGGGGAGATGGAGGGAGCAGTGACGCACTTTTCACTGCGCTAAAAGGTTTTCCCCCTGCAAACGAATTTCATTGGACTTCAATCACAATGATGAGCAACTTAAACGTACCTGACAGGAGGAGGAGGATAATTTTCCAAAGAACAAACATGTTCATCGTTCGGTGTGATTTATCTGTCCGATGGAGAGAGCATGGGGGGAGAGATGGGGGATTTTGCATTGTAGACCCAGTCCTGTGCGCGCTTAGGCGTTGCGTCAAGAAAATAAAAACAGCAAAACTGCACCGATTTGGCTATTAAAGTCAATTTCGGAAGTTTAAGATGAACAAAAGCTGAAATTGTGGGGACTGGAATGGCTCTGCTACGTGCATCTACTGGACAGCAAGCAAGCCCGAATGATCATGAATGGACTTGCGTCGCGCAGTCTCAAGGGGGATACCTCAACTTCGCTTGATCACGCCCATGGATCTTACGCACTGTTACGCACTGGCTTGAGCTTTGTGACACGCCAAAAAAAAAAAAAAAAAAAAAAGGGTTTAAAAACACCAAAAAAAAAAAAAAAAAAAAAAAAAAAAAAAAGAGGAGAAGAGGTTGCAACTGCAGCTTTGACTTTTTTTCTGGTGCAGTTCGATTTTTGCGCAATCAACAGCTGGACACTTGGCAGAATGTTTGTTATTGTCGTTGTCTCGCGTAAGTTACCTGATTTCCCTGTGGTGACAGGACAGGACGACCATGTATGCTTAGAAACCTGCAAATCATGAATTACTGCACATTTTTCCTGCATTTTGCTGCTTTTTATGTTGGAATGTATTTGTTTTTACAGTGTCTTTTATGTTACGTTTTGCTTTTCAGTCGTAGGCCATTTGTGGACGCCAGCTGCAGCCTACGAGGACATTTTGGTTTTAACGTTTTTGCCTGATATGAACGTGACTTTAAACTGCACAGCAAAGATGAAACCCGGGCTCCAGTATCACGCAGTCCGGTGGTACAAGGTAAACGCAAGATTTCTGCAAGATTTTTAATGTTTTTACACACTTATTTACAGCCTCTCCCACGACTGTTCTCTTCCTGTTCCCTTATCTGATACTGAAAACAGAACCATTTAATACAGGATGTGGTCTGTTTAAACTGTGTCCTGTGGAGGCAGTTTGAGTCGGGATATATTCAGGTTCTGGTGTGTGGTCATTATGGGGGTGGATCTTAGCATTCTATTTTTTCATGTCTGTTTTTGACATGTCTGGTTTCACTGTGAGGTTAAGGTAAGGATTAGGTTTACGAACAGTTAATTTGCCTTAGCCTGATTTGGTTACAGAAGTAGAGTTCTTTACCAGATCTTTTTGTTATTACTACCCATTTTATTTTATTTGTTGTTGTATAGTTCCACTTATTATTCTGTTATAAAGTAGACATTGCCTCACTTTCAGTAGCATATTTATTTGCTTTTATTTTTTACTGAAGTTCTTGTGGATGACTACTCCCATAATTTTTGAATACCAGCTGTCACTGTAATAGGATTAAGTACAATTATTCTGCAGACACTCCTCTCCTTTGTTTACAAATAGACTGAATCACGTTCTGTACAAACCCCCTACATGAGACTTGGGTTAAAAAGGGGCCGGCTCTTTGAATAAAAACATGCGCCACTGAAGGAGGATTGGTTGTGCAAAACAGAGGCGGAGGTTAAACGTGGCACGCCTGCTGGCTCATTTAAAACAACAGCACAAACAATACAGAGCCTCTTTGGTTTTATTATAAACTGGTTTTAGTCATAGAATCTGGCAACCCAAAGGGATTAGCTCATTCCGCTTTCTTGTTTTGTTGAAGAACTGTAAAGATAAACAACTTTTACCTCATATGTACAAAAATACAAAAAACAAGGCACTGTCTCATGAATTTTAAACGCCTTTATTTATTATGGCCTGTCTTTCAGCCCACTGGCCTTCAGCAGGGGCACAAACACGATTCAAAAATACCACGTGAAATAATAATATATACATAATAGAGGAGTGTGGGAAGTGAACAGTGTCTACAAAACCACTAGATGTCGGCGTTGACTCCAGTACCAAATGACCCAATTATAAAAACAGCGAATAATACAAACAAGTATAAAATATTATAAAAACAGTCAAATGAAGGTGCTTGTTCAGTGCAGGGTGTTTAGTGGCTTGAAATGTGTAGATCCAGAATGTTCCGCATTGTCGAGTTTTTCAAGTGTGTTGTTTCTGTATAGTGTTTGATATGTGCTCTGTTCCTTGTGCTTGGCGGCTGGGTTGTTATTATGGAAGTCCAATAAGTGTCTGGCTTGTGGGGATAGTAGTGTTCGTGTGCTTTTACATCATGCTTTTGTAAATGTGAATAAAGCAGTATATACATTAAGAAACTTGGGACTTGCTGTACTCAATAATTCCATAGTTAGATTTATATTCAAGTACAAGTACAGGTTTTAAAAAAGGACAGTTACCTCCAAAAATCTCTATTACAATAACATAACTAGAATTTGTAACTGATTAGTTTCCTTTCACCCCTGACCAGTATCTTAAAGGTCTTATTTTACACAAAATTGATTCTTGTGAGCTTTAAACGTGTTATAAAGTTGTTACCTCCTCAAAAACAGACCTGGAGTTGTGTTTTGTTTCATTCACACATGATACTTTATTATTAGTCTGTCTACATCTTCAAAGCCCAAAATGTTCAGTTCCACCTAGTGATGTCATGAAGTGGTTGTTTTGAAGTTAACAGCTCCTTTTACCTTTTGCTCAGTAGAGATTGTCAATTCCAGTGGGGCACTTCCTGTATTACCACATGTCACCACGAGGTGGAACAGAGTGTTTTCAGTTTGAAAGAAGAGCCTAAATATGCAGGGTTTGTGTGTTAAACATGTGTGAATTAAACAAAACACAACTCCATGTCTGTTTGTGATGAGGAAACAACATTATAACAATTATAACATTATACAAATTCAACACAAACCTGTAAGAGAGCTGTGTAGCCACGTCTTGTGCTGCTATTTCTTCATATTAAAGTGTTAATATAAAGATGTGTGTATTTTTTAGACAGCGGATCGACCAAAACAAAATATCGGCCTGTGCTGGAGATTTAAGGCAGCTGATACACTAAAAAGTCAGAATATCAGCCTGATATATCGGTCTATATCTACGTATAATAATACACAATAATTGCTAAAACCTCCCTATAGTGAACATGTAAAAGACTGAATGGATGCACTATTATTCAATACAGTGAGAGGAGGGCTCACTCTGCACCAGGACTCCAGAATATCAGACTAATATCAGTCATAGCTCGTCTTTGGTCGTATGACGGGTCTAAGTTTGATCTTTGTCCCCGTCTCACTCTGCGACCAAACACTCAAGATTTTTAGCTACAACTCAAGATTTTCCCCACGATCATAAATATTTCCAAAAATCAGTGGACTTTCAGCTTTAGCAAAAATCTTAAAAATAATTATGTTAACTATGTTTTAGTGAAATGTGTAGTAATATAAAGTTTCACTGATTAAATGTATTTGTTTGTCCTAAACGTTATACGTCACTGTTTATAGATCTGTCTATAGATAGATCCATATAGATTTATTATGCCAGAGGGACTTTTGTTTCCACAGGCATCATCACAGTTGTTACATTACAAACATTACAAACCCAGCATTTAACACAATAGACCATGGCCCACTTTACAATTGATGTCACAACCTCAGACAAACAAATAAGCACATGGCATTCTACATTTAAACACTGTAAAACCAGACATGGTGTCCCATTTATTTGGTGCTTTGCTCCTCAAGACGATTATCCAATCAGAAAGCAGAAAGTGCCTCACATGAGTCTCTCTTTGTGTTGCCAGTTTCAATGCTGCATTTGGTTTAAACCTAAAATGACTTTCTCTGATCTGAATGGTCATTGCCAGTTTTGACCAGTTCCTGATCTAAAGTTTGTGCTCTGCAGGAGACCGGAGTCCCTCGCCTGAGCGGGCTGGTGTCCAGAGCGCTCCCTGATGGTCAGATGAGGTGGTACGTGGGCGCAGACATGCGGGTTTCTCTGGAGGAGGGGACTCTGAACCTGCAGCTGCCCACAGTGAAGTGCTCTGACCAGGGGGTGTACCAGTGTTACCTGGCCGCACCTGTGGGGGAGCAGAACAGGGAGGGGAGAGTACGCCTCAGTGTAGCAGGTAAAGGCAAGACAGGTTTATTTGTTTAGCACAGTTTGTACACAAAGTAATTCAAAGTGCTTTAGAGAATAAGAAAGACATTAAAATCACAATACAACAAATCAAAACATAAATAATCACAAATAATCATCATAAAATTAACATTAAAGGAGAAAAGTGCAGAAGAAAAACCTTTCAGTCATATGCACAGCTAAACAGAACCGTTTTGAGCCTGGATTTAAACATTGTCAAAGTAGAGGCCTGTCTCACATCTTCAGGAAGATTCCAGGTTTTAGCTGCATGAAACTGAAATGCTGATTCCCCATGTTTAGTCTTGGTTTAGTCCTGGTTTAGTCCTGTCCTAAGGCACTAACATGTGGGAGATGTTCTTTGGTGCTGGGCCATGGAGAGACTTGTAACAAGCAGAGCTGCTTTAAAGTCTATTCTCTGAGCCACAGGAGCCAGTGCAGAGACCTGAGCACAGGTAAACAATATAATACACTCATAGACTGTGTAATAGTCACCCATTGCGGCTCCAGCCAAATTAAGCCAATCGAGGCTAGCAGTTATAGCGGCTAATCTGCAACCGGGGACCATATTTGGAAATCAAAGAGCCAATCCAGAGCAAGGATGTTGAAGGTAACGCCCCTTCCCGCCCGCACCAGTGGGCTGGCAGGGGGTCAAATGCTGATGCCGGTTGTTTAGAAGCAGAGCAGCTGATGGCCAATAAGCTGATTTTGATTATTTTCCCCAAACTGTGTGATTTACATTTACGAAAAACTCACCCACAGCTCTTTTTACCACAGACCTGTCAGAGAGCTGTGGAGTCACATTTCATGCAGTTATCTCTCTATTAGTGTTCAAATAAAGCTTTATGTGGATTCTTTAGGCAGCAGGACAGTCAAAACAAAATATCAACCTGTGTCAATAGCCAATACGCTCAAAAGTGCAAATATGTTCAGCCCTCAAACGGGCAGTCGAGTGGTTCAAACCCTGAAGATGCTGAAGAAGTGTGTTACTGTCACTGGACTAGGGAGCAGAGGTAGTTTTTCTGTACTACCAGCCTCGACTTGTTTCTCCCTGTAGCTGCTGTACTTGTGCCTACTGCTGAAGATCTGGGAAGCTCCTGCAACCACCGTCAATGATCGCAGTGTGGAGATGAGGGAACATCTGGCCAGGTACCAGGAGGAAGCTGAGGTCAACTAGCATCAAACTGAGAAGATCCCGAAGGTGTGGTACCAACAGGACAGACCACAAGGTTTTGTTCCAGAGTTGCCAGATTTCAAGAGAGCATCAAAGCGATCAAGCCTTTGAAAAAAAATCCCAAAACAAGCGATCCAAATGTTGAGATCAGATGTGCATATTTTTATTATTTATTAACAAATATTTTATATATTTATTGTTAAATGGTCACATTTTTATATAGCGCTTTTCCACCAAGGCATTCAGAGTGCTTTACGTCATGGAACCACTCACCCACTCATACATCAGTGTACGCTGATGAGGTGGGATAAATGTCTTCCCCAAGGACACAATGACAGCATTCATCTGTGGGAGCGGGATTGGAACTGCCAACCTTCAGATCAGTGGACAAACATATTGCCTCCATATTAACTTCAGTAATGGCTTTACAACATGAACAGCTTGTATTTCGGTCATTTCTGGAGACCGTATAGTCATGAATGAGTCCGTTAATGTGAAACAGAACTGACGAAAAATGCAAAAATCACCAAAGATGTGAAAGTGTCACTCATGCCCAAAAAAACACAAGCCACGACTTTCTTCATTTGCAAGCGACTATCCAAAAAAACAAGCCCAAAGTCGCTAAAGAAGCTGACATTGCAACTATGTTCTGCCTCTGTGGCAGTGCTTTAACAGCAAATCGCTTGCCAAGTGACACCCTATGAGATCCACCACCCTGACAATAAAAAAGCATGCCAACATGTCTATAGACATATCATTAGACACATATCACTGAACTTGTGCAGTTCTTCTGGTAAAAGGCCACTAAGGACCACTAAACCTCCTCCAGCCCGATGCCCGATGCCCCAAGTCCGTATATCCTTCATTTCTTAATTTTGCTCTAAGTTTTGCTAAACTGTTCCTTAAAACCCAATTTCTGTTCTGCCCAGTGTAGGGGCTAAGGGGTTGATAAGGGGAGCTTCCTCCCTGAGAGAGTTCCAAAAAAAATCCACCAAACTGACCAAAACAAATCTTTAGTCTTAAATAACCCCCTGACATAAGTCCACACATAACCCTCATCCTAACCCTAAACTAAACCATAATCCTAACCATAGCCGTAGCCGTACCAGAAGGCTCTGACCTTTACCTAAACCTGACCACAAGAATCTATTTATAACAAACAAAAGTCCTTAAATTGTAAGAGCATGCTGTGACTGTCACAGGTTTTACTTAAGGCTCTGCTCACATGGTCACATGGCACGCATCAGCCTCTCTCCTCATGACTGTCTTTCACTTTTAAATTAGAAATATCAAAATACACTTAAAGGAATTACAGTTGTTACAGTTTTAAAGAAGGTATTACAGTCACAACTGAACCTGTGTGTCCAGAGCCTTAACCTGCAGATATAAGTGTGTCTCATTCTCAGTATATGGACAGGCCTCATGTGAAAGAACCTCCAGAATTCACTCACTGAGCTGCAGAGGCTGCACTAGCACTGGCTCATGATTGGCTGCAGGTGCTGGGGTTTAGGGAGTGACCATTCAGATCAGAGAGAGGCATTTTAGGTTTAAACCAACTGGATTTCAGATTTTAGAGACTCATGTGAGGCTCATTCTGCTTTCTGATTGGATAATTGTATTGAGAAGCAAAAATGCCAAATTTGCCAAACAACTTGTCCAGTGTTTTTGTTATTAAGAATAAATCTGCGTTACAATTGTTGTCAGTAAAAGCTGTACTTGATTTGGACATGTCTAGCTCTTATCTGGGGACGTAGATACATAGGTCAAAATCGTACTGTCCCTTTAAATAATACTGCATGTGGAAAGTTTTATAGTGCTTTTGACTGATTAATATGTTTTGTTAATTATGACTTGGTTTGGTGGGATAGTACCTGCGGTTCTGGAAGTAAAATTTCCCATTCATTTTTCCCATAGAGGTTCAGAAAAAAAATAATATTAAAAGTTTGAAAGCTCAGGGCTCATCAGCTACATGGTAACTAAATGACCACAAGACCTATCATTTTAATTAAAACATTTCACTGACTCTTGTGTTTCAAACGGCCTTTTTAAACTTAAAACCACTGTGTTATGAATATCAGTTAGCACGCAGCTGGTTAGCCTCCACGATGCCTTTGAACTCTAAATATTTGAATTTTTTGAAAAGTCTATGGGAAAAATTAATGGAAAATGTCTTTTTTGGAACCAGAGCGGGTCGCTGTTGAGCCCTGTTTAACACATATGTCTTGTATGTTTCAGGCTGCCCCACAGTTAAACCAGCCCCCACAGAAGAAGCGGAGCAGCACAGAGGCGCTCACATAGAGAGCACCCCACTGAAGCCACAGGGTTTACTAAGGAGAGAGAGCCTCATCTTGTGTGGAGCCGTGGGACTGCTGCTCTCTGCTCTCATGGTTTTTCTGATCAGCTATGTGAGTTTCATTTTTTCAAATTTAATTTTTAAAGAAACAACCAGTAGTGTGAGTGGTGCTAATAATGCATTGGCTTTACCTGCTTTTTTATTAGGGCTGCATGATTTTTGGAAGAAAAGAATGTTAGGTGATTTTTTGACTGATTTACTTTTAAACCAGCCATATTACACTGTTTTCTGATCTTTGTTATGCTGTTTCCTCATCACAAACAGACCTGGAGTTGTGTTTTGTTTCATTCACACATGTTTAACACACAAATCCTGCATATTTAGGCTGAGTTCTTCTCTCAAACTGAAAACACTATGCTCCACCTTGTGATGTCATGTGGTAATACAGGAAGTGCTCCACTGTGATTTTAAACTCCTTACACCTTCACTAGAATTATTTGGATGATTTCAGTCCTGGAATTGTCCATCTCTAGTGAACAAAAGATAAAAGGAGCTGTTAACATAAAAACTACCACTTCTTGACACCACGAGGTGGAACAGAGCATTTTGAGCTTTGCAGATGTAGACGGACTAATAATAAAGGATTACTCAAACATGTATGAATGAAACAAAACACAACTCCAGGTTGTAAGAATCCTATGCATTTCAGAACATGTTTGTAGAGGTCTAAACTACAGGGTTATCACAGGGAGGGCATCTGACACACAGAAACATTTAGGTCTCAAAGAAGACAGGAGATCACATAAAAAAACAAAAACAAAAAAAAACACCAGATTTTGAGATTTGCTTTCCCTGGAATCCAGAATACACACTTCTGGGTGTGATTGACAGATGGATTAGCCAATCAGGGACACACATGGTCCACCCATATCCAAACAAATATGGAAATATGGCTGCTTACAAGGAACAAAGAAAGGATAAAGAACTAAACTGTGTAAATCTGGGCTCTTTCGTTTCACTTGGGTGTGTTTGACTCTGGTCCGAGGCGCGACAGATGGAGTGGTGACCAGACTGAGCTGACCGTCCACGCCTGGTCCCAGAAGTAAATTTCTCATTCATTTTTCCCACAGACTTTCCAAAAAGAAATAAAAATTCAGAGGTTGGAAAGCTCAGGGCTAATCAGTTCTGTGGGGACTTTTAGAGCACAAGACCTGTCATTGTATTTAAAGTCTGTTTCTGAAACTTTCTAAACCGCAAAGTTATTAAAACATTTAGCAGAATCCTGTGTTTTAAACATACTTTTTGGACTTAAATATGTTAGTTTGCCTGGGATCCAGAATACATACTTCTTCATTACTTTACGAAGATGGATTAGCCAATCAGGGACATGCTTGGTCTGTCCGTATCAACACAAATATGGCAGCTTATGAAAAGAAAAAATATCATAGGACTGAAAACATGGTGGATTTCTGCAGAATCAATGAGCGAAGCACTACTCTGCTAATCTGAGGAGAGGGTGTTATTTTGGTGGATTTCTGCAGAATCAATGAGCGAAGCACTACTCTGCTAATCTGAGGAGAGGGCTGTTATTTTGTTTGTAAATGATGGTGACCGATGAGCTCCTTTGTTTCACATGTGTCACTGAAAAAAAAAAACTAATCTGATAGGACAATCACATTTGGTTCTTGCTCAAGACGCGACAGAGGGAGTGTGGACCAGACGGATACATCTCTCTGTATTTTTATACAGATTGATGTGTCTGGATTTACCAGACAAGATATTAGTTAGCACGTAGCTGGTTAGCTTCCGCAATGTCTTTGAACTCTTAATATATGAATTTTTTGAAAGGTCTATTAGAAAAATTAATGGAAAATGTACTTCCGGAACCAGAGCGGACTTTGAAGACTTTGAATTTGTGTCTCAATTTGGTCCAGAGCGGACTTTGAAGACTTTGAATTTGTGTCTTCAATTTGGTCGTGATAATTCTAATTTAGCATTTGAGGATTTTAACACCATTTTGGTATAAGATCTGGTAGACTGCACAGTATTTGGTACAATCCTAGGACGTCTGCCTTTTTCCACTCCACTCCTAACATAAATATTCCAGTGTTTTGAGGCTTTTTTCCCCTCCTCTGACACATGTTTCAGCAGCTGTTTCTGTTTTTATGAATGGTCTTTATTTTGTCGTCCACAGAGAAGCCTGAGGAAGACGTTATGGACCCAAACCAAAACTCCGGGAAAGGGCCTGTACCCGGATCCGAACGCTCCGCCGGAAAAGCAGGATTTACTCTGGATCCTAATGCTGGGTCCTCCGCCAAAGAAATCAGAACCCACAGCAGCTTAAAGACACCATGAACTGTCTTTACTCTCAAGGCCCTCTACTAGAAACTTATCTGACTAGTTAAAATCTGTGTCAGTGAGCACCTGCCTTCAACTCCTGTCACACTGCACTTTTAATTTAGCATATTTTAAATGCTGCCCTTGCAAAGGTATTTTACACTTAATTAAATTTTTAAAGAAATGTATATTGGCTAATAGCTGTATTGCTATTAGCACCGTAAAAGCACTTTAAGTCTAAACCAAGGAGTAAGATAAGATTAACCCAAGACTAAACCAAGACTAAACCAGAACTGAAGCAAGGACTAAACCATGGCCGTGTTTCATGCTTTGCCCCTGTTAATTCCCAGAGGTGGTTGGTAGTAGCGACTTAAATTAACGTGAGTAGCTTGTAGAATACTTGTAAAATACTTGTAGAATACTTGTAGCACTGCTTTGACCTTTTGACTTGAACGTTAATATTTCACATAACAGTTATTTGAGTTTTATGTTAATGAACTGCTCCTCTCATTAGCGTTGAAAACTATAGTCTATGATGACATTAAGGAGACTTTGAGATAGCTTATTTGTTTTCACAATTTCAAATTTTTGTGGTCTATTCTTAAGAGAATACGACAAGTAGGGCATAGTTGTACTGAAACATACGACTTACCACCTACCCTTTAGGGAAATGTGTTCTTTGCATTTGACCCATCCTTCAGTGTCTCTGAGTTAAATCTGCATTTGACCCATCCTTCATTGTCACTGGGACATCTTCTCGGGAGCAGTGGGACCCATCTCCAGATCTTGAGCTGGTCTTGGTCAGGACTACCTTAGCTGGAGGATTTGACCTATGGTGCATGTTTTGGGTTGATGGGGGAAATCGGAGTGCCCGGAGTAAACCCACCCAGACACAGAGAGAACATGCAAACTCCACACAGAAAGGCCTGTGAATTGAACCCAGAACCTTCTTGCTGTGAAGCAGTGGTAGCCTCTCAGTATTTTGTTTTTAATACTTCTTTATTTCTTTCTTTACTTCTCTCACTTGAGTAAATATTTTTTTGGTAAATATTAATAGTTTTTATGAATTTTTGTGAATTAACTCATTTTAGTTCAGCTGTTCAACTGGCCAGTCCCTGAAGTCCTCAGAGTGTGAGATGGTTCATATGGCACTAACATGTGGGAGATGTACTTTGGTGCTGGGCCATGGAGAGACTTGTAACAAGCAGAGCTGCTTTAAAGTCTATTCTCTGAGCCACAGGAGCCAGTGCAGAGACCTGAGCACAGGACTTATGTGCTCGTACTTCCTGGTTCTAGTCAGGACCCGAGCAGCAGTGTTCTGGATGTACTGCAGCTGTCTTAATGCTCGTTTGGAGAGGCCAGTCTAACCTACTGGAGACAAATGCATGAATAAGTCTCTCCAAGTCTGACTTAGACAGTATATGAAAAAAGGAAAAAAAATAGGTGGACATATTAGAGGGATAACTGAATTTTGAGATTTTGCATGTAGCATTAAGAGCAATATAAGAGGCCTTTTTTAATTAAGTAGTACTAAACCAGGACTAAATCAGGACTAAACTAGGACTAAACCAGGACTGAACCAGGACTGAACCAGGACTAAACCAGGACTGAACCAGGACTACACCAGGACCAAAACTGGACTAAATCGGGACTATATCGGGACTAAATCAGAGACCAACCTGGACTAAACCGAACGTTGAAGTGGTTTTAAATGTGGAATATTTCATTTTATTTTGTTATATTTTTTAATAAAGTGAAAATTTACTGAATTCACATTTTTGACAACTTTAGTGTTTGTGGTTCCTAGAGATACTACTACCACTACTACTACTACCACCACTACTACTACCATTACTGCTACTACTACTATTATTACCAGTACTATTACTACGACTGCTACTACTTGTATTACTATTACTACTACTGCTACTACTATTACTACAACTACTATTGCTACTATTACTATTTTTTTATTTAAATTTTTTAAAGATCCTAGCCCAGACTTTGCCCACCTCGCTTACCTGTTCAGGTGGACTGTACGCAGGTGCGAGCTTCTAGGCAGGTGACCCAGAAGGAGGGGAGTGACCTGTTGGAGGAGCCTGATGGAGGGGCGACCAGGTGGAGGGGCGGCCCGGTGGACGGGCAGCCCAGCTACTGCAGGACTTGGCCTGGAGATCTTAAATAGCCTCACTTGCTAATAAAAACTCACTGGGGCTCTATGGGCTTAGGGATCTGCTACAGTGCTTCAAGAAATGTGATCCATTCTTCATTTGTTCGATTTTGTGAGATGTTTAGCGACACATTTTGGGCCTTGGCTCCTCTTCCATTTGTTTTATCCATTGCTTTCATTGCACACCTTCCTGCTTCTTCCCTTTTGGTTTCCAGTGAAGCCAATACTTGATTCTTCTTTTGGAGATGGTGCTCCATATTGCCGGGCATGTGCATCTTAGTCTTAATTCTTCTGATGTTACACGAGCACTTATGAGACCCCCGTGACACTCCTTTTCAGCAGACAGTTTTGAAATGCTTCAGTCCCAGTGCTCTCTCTTTATGATCCATGACTCTGATCTATACAACAGAACAGTCAGCACTAGACACTCGGACAGGGACACTTTCATTTCTAGTTTGTAGAACTCCAAATCACCGACAGCAATCATCATTACTACTATTACTACTACTACCACCACCTCCTCACCCACTGTTCAGAATAACAACATTCAAATATTTTTAATTCTATGGGAGATTTACTTTTGAAAGAACCTTGATGGTAACTTTTCTGTAGTACTTTTTATGTATGTATTTTCCCCAAATGACTTCTGATTTATTAAAATATCACCTTCTTAAAGAAATCATGACCACCTCTAGAATAGCAATACCATTTTGGAACATTAAACAGGCTAGTTATAACTATAACTATAGTTATATTTAACTATAGTTATATATAGTAACTAATGAGGAAACTATAGCTGATAAATAAATAAAGTGTGTTCAGTGGTCAGCAGAGGGCAGCATTGAGCTCTTGTATCTTCTGAATGCGATTTTATGGCTTTCATATGTTTAGCCTATAGCCTTTAAGCTACATTGTGAAATCTAATGTAATCTCAGAGTGTACATTAAAGATCCTATATTACACAAAATTGAGCCATGTTATAATGTTACCTCCTCAAAAACAGACCTGGAGGTGTGTTTTGTTTCATTCATATGTTTGAGTAACACTTTATTATTAGTCTGTCTACATCTCCAAAGCTCAAAATGCTCTGTTCCACCTTGTGATGTCATGAAGCAGTAGTGAAGTTAACAGCTCATTTTAGTTTTTTGTTGAGTAGATATGAGCAATTCCAGGACTGAAATTATCCAAATGATTCTATGGAGTTTAAAAACACAGTGGAGCATTTCCTGTATTACCACATGACATCACAAGTGTTTTCAGTTTGAGAGAAGAACTCAGCCTAAATATGCAGGGTTTGTGTTAAACATGCGTGAATGAAACAAAACACAACTCCAGGTCTGTTTGTGATGAGGAAACAGCATTAGAACAGATCAGAGAATAGTGTAATATGGCCCTTTAAGCACTTTCTGCTCGGCCATGTTGAACAGGTCTCCCTATGACCTTTCTAATGAGGTGAGTATAATGTAATGATCTTGTATATGATCTTGTTTGTGATTTTTATCTCCAGCACACAAAGTTGAAGCCTCAGTGTACTACCTAAATACAGCATTAAATGAGTTTTGCAGTGATCTTTTTTGTCATAACATTTGGTAAAGTTCATTCTAAGGTCGGGGAATAAGAGTTTATCTAGACTTAGAAAATACTACGAGCTTCAAATGGACTGGACTGCCTGCTTCCTGCTGTGATAATTCATGTACAACTACATGAACTATTGCCCTTTTATGCATTCTGTATCCTCGCATGTATTACAGTATTCTGAAGACTTTTAAGCTCCATTATATCATTTAGAAACACTGCAGAGGAATAAAACTGCCCAATACACCATTGTTATTTATTATTTATGGGGGACAGTAGCTCAGTTGAGTGTTCGTCCTCTGATCCGAAGGTCGGCGACTCGAATCCCACTCACAAAATAAACATTGGTTGGGTGGTCAAATCCACTGACCCACATGTTGACGATGTGATTCCAGCTCCCACAGATGAATGCTGTCATTGTGTCCTTGGGCAAGACACTTAACCCAGTGTCTGTATACACTGGGGTATGAATGTGTGTGTGAATGGGTGAGTGGTTCCTTGATGTAAAGCTTTGAGTGAAGCGCTGTATGAATTAAACCAGAGACTAGACCAGGACTAAACCAGGACTAAACCAGGACTAAACCAGGACTAAGCCAGGACTAAACCAGAGGCTAAGCCACGACTAAACCAGAGGCTAAACCAGGACTAAACCACGACTAAACCAGAGGCTAAACCACGACTAAACCACGACTAAACCAGAGGCTAAACCAGGACTAAACCAGAGACTAAACCAGGACTAAACCAGAGACTAAACCAGGACTAAACTAGGACTGTTGGTGAATATGCAGTCTTATAAATAAATAAAATTAATAAAGTAAAAAGTTGTGGTCCAAACTATTGAACATCATAAAATCTCTATTTAAGGATAAGACAAACATTTAACTTTTGTCACATACAAAACTGCAATCCATATGAGAAATCATTTGAAGGATAATTTAACTAGCTTAAATACTTTTAATAACATTACTAAGATACAGAATCATATATTTTGAACGAATGAGGTCATGAAGTTTGGCGGCACGTGCCTGTTTGACAGCAGATATGTTTGTTAAGTTCAGACATAAGGACGTGATGCCTGGATGAACACACAGGTCTTATGACTGCTGTGTAACCAGAGGTCACATGCTTCACAACAGTGTTTACACAAATCATGGGAGACAAAAGACACAGGTGAGACGAGGATTTTCCAGACCCGTCTCCATTTTAATGACCATTTACCATTTGAACAACAGTGTATCATTAATAATAAACAAACAATAATAAATAAACATGGGGATGGGACTTGTATACAACAATCTCATGATAATCTTTTTTTTTTATTTTTACCAGGCAAAATATTAAGAACAAATTCTAATTTACAGTGTTGTCTTTTTATTATTTAGGTTAGGGTTATGTTAAATGGCGTCCTATGCTGTAGAGTGTGACAAACATAAACCGTAACCTGATGTAACTGAAAAGAAGTCTCTCCTTAACCCTATTTTAAAGGTGCACATGGTAAAATACACACACATATGAACAGTTAATGCATTTATGTGTCTCATTAAAAACGTGTTTGAATGAAACCTTTTATCATTTAGGAAAGCCGACTGCTTTTAGCCATCACTGTGTCATTGTTAGTTTTCATTGACAAATAGTCAGTACAAACAAAAGCACTGAGCAAACAGAACCAAACATAACTCAAATAATCATTTTGGCACCATGGGGATGTGGTTTACACACAAAACCAGAACAAAATCAATGTCCTGTCCAGAGATGTGTTTTCCATAGGTTTATTTCCACGTGAGCAGCAAACAAAGTTTACATGTTCAGGCCTACTTGCTGCTTCACCTGCCCACTGGTAAAAACTATAGACTACGTGAACCACCCACCTGTCGCAAATAGCACCTACAGTCACAATAATGGATAATGTAATGCATATTGTGAAATGCCCAAATAAACCAAACTAAACTAAGACACAATTTAACATGTGTCAGATACAAGAGGGGACAGCACACATCCCTGAGGAGCTCCGATCTAAGTCCAGTACCAATCCATCCTCAAAATGTTCAGTAGTTTGATCACATACATCAAAGGGTTGAAATAACAAAAATAAACAAAAATATTTTTAAATATGTCAAGTATCTCAGAACATTCTTGTGCATCTGGCTCTTGCTTCACTGTTTGCCTCAGGGACATTGTAGTTTTTGGTCCAAACTACACTTCAAAGGTCCATTTCACTCTTCTGTTTAGAGTTTGCACAGTTTAGTCGTTTCCACTGATAAATTCCTCTTCATTTTCTTAAACAGCGATTAGCAGCAGGCTAATGAGCTGCATTACTGTTCATCTCTGATAAATTAAATACATTTTTCATATATGATATACATTCCATTTCTTCTGCCATAAAAGGCTCCATTAGAAAACAGTTTTAAAAAGTGCAGTCAGACGATCCCTTCCCGAGGCACAGCTCTATTCTGACCGCAACGGACTATGACGATCACAATGATCACAATGATCCCAATGACCACCAGGGAGAGGACTACACCTGAAAGGAAAAAATATATACTTTTATCTTAAAGGAACTGTAAGAATGAGATTTTAAAGTCCCTGAACATGACTTATCTGCAGTGGTGGAAGAAGAACTCAATTTTCTTACTTAAGTACAAGAACAGATACCAGATCAAAAAAAATACTTAAGTAGATTTTTCAAGTGATACGTCAAAGTATTAAAGTACCCGTTTAAAAATGTACTTAAAGAGTAAAAAGTAAAAAAAAAAATCGTGCAGATTTTGAGTCTCATAAAGCTTCAAATGTAGTGACTTTGATACAGACTTGTGCTGAATTTTGTTCAACCGAAACAACTGAATCAATGTATTTTTGTACCTGGTTTTATTTGTATATTTTTGTTTGTTCAAATTATAAACGTGTTAAAAATAAACCCTCAGACTTTTCAGCAGGTCTCAGACTATAATTAAAAATACTTTTACTTTTCAGTTCTGTTCAAAAATGTAGTGGAGTAGAAAGTACAGATACTGCTCTCAAATGTAATGAATTAAAAGTAAAAAGTATCCACTGTAAAACTTACTTGAGTAAAGTACAGACAACTAAAAATGTTACTTAAGTGCAGTACTTTACATTCCACCACTGCCTCTTTGTGTCCCCAGATCTGAGGTAAACATGTTCAAATCAAATATAGCCTTTATTGAAAACAACTGTAATGCTAATTTATTCTTAACAAAACCAAAGGACGAGATGGACACGTTTTTATGGTATTATCATAAATCAGAGCTAGTGCAGCCTCTGCAGCTCAGTGAGGGAATCCTGTACATGTGTGTGTGAGAACACTTCACCTGTACGTGTGTGTGTGTATGTGTGTGTGTGTGTGCGCTTGTGTGTGTGTGTGTGTCTGGACAGGGACACTTCACCTGTACGTGTGTGTGTGTGGACACATTTACCTGTGTGGTTGTTTGTGGGTGTGGTTGTGGGCGTGGATGTGGGCGTGGTTGTGCGGTCACATGGCTTACTTCGATGACGTATGAGTTTTTCTTCAGTTTTCCCTTTCTGTTAAAAAAAACATAGAAATATTTTGGCACATGTTAAAACTGCAGGACATTTTTTAATGAAAAAAACAAACTTTTACCTCATTAACATAAATATTCTTCTGATCAAAATCCAAACATTGGTACAGAATTACAACCGTGTCTCCGTTGGTCTTAAAGGGAGGTGTGGCACTGAAGGTGGGTCCACTCACAATGACCATAGACTGGGGGAGAAAAACATCATTAACAGAAAATCCCCTTTAGGTTTCAGCTTTGTGAAGAGGGGGACGGGTGCTACTGATGAGAACTGTAGTAACACATATATATACATACATACACATA
>KN468947.1:7284-37806 GCA_000787095.1 Periophthalmodon schlosseri | reverse complement strand
TCATCGATGCTACTGTCCAGGTTGTAAACATAGTGGTGTGGAAAAGGTCTGAGTCAGATATCACCTTTGAATATACCAGGAGTGGGGTTTGAACCCACAGGGCCTAGAGTCCATTGGATCTTAAGACAAACACCTTAACCACTCAGCCATCCTGGTACACAGACGGCCCATCTGTAGCTGTCACCCTGTAGGACGTTGACACATCCTGGTAAAGACACATTGGGTTCATTCAATTTATTTGTCTCAATCAAACATGTTTAGTAGAGCCATTATACTTAACAATATTATCTTCAACCTGGATAAAATGACAGAAAATGGATGGATGGGTTGATGAACATAAACATGAAGACTGTAGTGGCCGAAACCTGACAGGCAATATATGAATGAGACATCAATATTCCCAGACGTATTTAGCAGTGACATCACCAGACACCAAATACGTTAAAATTACTCAGACTTTCACTGGGAACATGCTTATAAACTCATCGTGGTGAATAATTATTGTGAGAAGAAACATTTGGTCCTCCTTGGTGAATAATTGGAGCGTACCTATGTTACATCTGTGAGAAGGTTTTGAAACAAGGCCTCTATGTTCCCACAGCCTTGTTTCATCACATTTAAAAGATACTTTTGAAAAGAAATCCATAACCCCACCCAACCAGGCTGGCCCTAATCTTAACTATAATATCAAAACCAGACCCTAATTTTAACCATAATCTTGGCCTGGGCAATTCATCTCATTCATTCAATCAGTTTATATTTTTACCAATCAAGATTTAGCAAAATATGGCAATATATAGTATATATATATAGGCAATATGGCTCTAGTGAAAACTTTTAATCTGACTCGTTAACACACATTTGGTCCTCCAAGTGTGAACTGAATCTGAGTGGAGTTTGATCCTATTCCTGTGTGTCACCCACAGGTCACTGATGCTGTGCAGGCTGTATCCACAGTGTTGAGGGAAAACTTCCAAGCCAGGAGCAAAAGACTACTTCCCGTTAACTGGGAGTGGTTTTGAACCCACAAGACACAAACCCTAATCCACAGTCCAACACCTTAACCGCTCAGCCATCCTGGTAAACACCCTCTTTTTATTATGTCTGCTACAACATATCTAGTTCATGAGTTTACATTTGGTTAATTGTAAAGCACTATTCATCTAAAATGGCTAATAATGTAAATAATTTATTTAAAAAGCCTATACAATAGACAGTGGTGGAAGAAGTACTCAAGTTTGTTACTTAAGTAAAAGTGCAGATACAGATAAAAGTAAAAATATCACCTGAAAAAAAATTACCAAAGTACAAGTATTAAAGAAAACATTATTAAAAAATGTACTTAAAGTAAAAACTAAAAGTATTTCACACAGATTTTGAGATCTAATAAAGCTTCAAATGTATGATTAAGATTTGTGCTGAATTTTGTTGAACAGAAACAATTGAACTGATTTTTTAGAACCGGTTTTTTTGAACCGGTTTTTTAGCTGTTTTTATTTGTATACTTTTGTTTGCTCAAACTACGAACATTCTAAAAATAAAAATAATTTTCCTTTTCAGTCCTGTTAAAAAATATAGTGGAGTTGAAAGTACAGATACCTGCTCTCAAATGTCGTGCAGTAGAAGTAAAAAGTATCTATTTAGTTAAGTACAAATTTTGTGTATCTGTACTTTACTTAATTACTTTACTTTACTACTTTTACTTGGCTACATTACACCACTAGAGATACTCCTTTGACTAGTCAGGTATTTGAAAAATGTATCACTGACGACTAAAGTAAGTGTTAGTTGTAGCCATAGATTCCAAATACATGGAGTAGTTTAATGGGAATAGTTTGAGTTGATTAACAAGTTAGTGCGAACTATTGGTCTTGAATTACAACTTTGACCAGGGTTAGGAATGTTTTATATGAAATGCAATATTAGATACAGAGCCCATCTAAGAAGAGGCATCATTCTGCAGCCAGAAAATGTATTTCTGAACCATCAGTGCATTTCTAGAGGTCCATATTATACAACAACAAATACCTATGTTTAAAGGTGCATTGTGTAACTTTTCTGGTAGAAGCCTGTCACCTATTTGTCTCCATAGTGCTTTTCCTGAGTGCTTTAAGTACTAGTATCAACACTTGGCAGTGAGGGAGTTAACTTGTTGGGCATGTTTTGGGCAGGGCTTGGCTCAATTCAAACTTATATCGTCACAAATCTCTTCTTCATGCAGTATTACTACTACAGTCAGTACTGCGATAGGAGCTGAAAATGACTACGGAACCTCCTAAGTCCTCCAGTGAGTACTACTACTACTACTTTAACTGGTACTGCAGTAGATCACAGGAAAAAGTACTGGGCTTTCTAGTAGGTTGCAGTTTTTTGGCAAATACTAGTACCCATTTGTTTTCAGCATGCACAATTTGGCAACCTCATTAAGGAGGTTGTGGGTTAGACTCCTGTTCTCTCTGAGTGGAGTTTGCATGTTCTCCCTGTGTTGCTGTGGCAGAGTGGTTATCCTGTCTCCTCCTTCTCACCAAGAGGTTGTGGGTTAGACTCCTGATCTCTCTGAGTGGAATTTGCATGTTCTCTCTTTGTTGCTGTGGCAGTGCGGTAGAGTGGTTATCCTGTCTCCTCTCATTTAGGAGGTTGTGGGTTAGACTCCTGATCTCCCTGAGTGGTTTGCATGTCCTGTCTGTGTTACTGTGGCAGAGTGGTTATCCTTGATCATGATTTAAAATACTTTTTACTTGTACTTGAAGTGGCCACATCAGTTAGTTGTAGCCTGTCCTTTAGCACTGTGCGTAGAGCCTTTGCCCCTAAATGAGGAGATTCATAGTTTGAGTCAGTCTGGAGCATGATATCTTTAAACTTCTACATCTCTTACAGAGTTGTGTAGAGTAGCCAAACATTGTACTCAAGTATAAGTAACATTACTTCAAAATAATCTGACAATCTCAAGTAAAAGTACAAAAAAAAGTTCAAGAAATTACTCAAGAGTCAAAAAGTAGTGGGGAAAACCAATACTCAAGTAAAAGTAACTTAAAGAGTAACTGTGGAACATAAAGTTAATGTAATTAGAAGGACAAAACATGAAAATCTGGTATTTTCAAAGGACAGACACAAAAAATGAGACAAACTAAATCATATCTGAAGGAGCTGCTAGAAACACAAATGTTCAAATCATTTCATATTGTCAACATAAAGCTCAAGTCACTTGTAGACCTACAGTGGGAAGAGTAACCAAAATTTTTACTCAAGTAAGAGTACTGTTACTTCAATAAAAAATATTAACCAAGTAGGATTAAAAGTGTGGTGCTAGTACAATCTCTTTAAAAAGATACTCAAGTAAATGTAACTGTGTAAATCTAAGTGAGTACTACCCACCTCTGATCTCTCATATTCAATAACCTGACAATGAAATGATGAAACATAAACTAACCAGAATTTACCATGATATAATTTAAATCAGGTCAAATTGTTGTGTATTACAAAAAAAGCTGTAGTAAATTGTTTGGCTCTCTGGCTTCTTAGTGAATTGAGCCACATTTTCCTGAAAAGTAATTATCTTCTGCCATTGTATCCTGTATCCAACTACTTAGGTGTGATGCAGACCTGATGTTAACGGTCCGAGACAGAATGAAGGCGTGGTGAAGCTTTCTGCCGTTAGATAGATGACATTTTTTAATGATTCACTGCATCATCACCAGTTTATGACCCTCTTTGCTTGAAAAAAAATGTTTACTTCCCTGAATTAGAATGTGTAATTACTGTCAATTCTTCAAAAACATGAATGAGACATCAATACTCCCAGACGTATTTGGTGTCTGGTGATGTCACTTGCTTTAGCAGTGACATCACCAGACACCAAATCTTTAAAATTTGTCTGGTGATGTCACTTGCTTTAGCAGTGACATCACCAGACACCAAATACTTTAAAATTACTCAGACTTTCACTGGGGACATGCTTATAAACTCATCGTGGTGAATAATTGGGAGCGTACCTATGTTACATCTGTGAGAAGGTTTTGAAACAAGGCCTCTATGTTCCCACAGCCTTGTTTCATCACATTTAAAAGATACTTTTGAAAAGAAATCCATAACCTCACCCAACCAGGCTGGCCCTAATCTTAACTATAATATCAAAACCAGACCCTAATTTTAACCATAATCTAGGCCTGGGCAATTCATCTCATTCATTCAATCAGTTTATATTTTTATCAATCAAGATTTAGCAAAATTGCAAAAGCTCCTGATGTTCTTACTTGCAAAGCAGATTATTGTGCAAATTAAACAGTTGGCATTGCAAAACATCTCATTCGAATTTAAACTATTAAAATTAGATCTTAGATCCATACAAATGCAGGCAGTTTACACTTTCTTAAATAAAAGCATTTAGAGCTTCCCCTGTTTGAAAGACGAGCAGCCCCTGCTCTGATTTTGATTAAAATCAATTAAAATTGTAATCGCCCAGTGTCTGCAAAACAATTGAGTTTTTAGTTTTTGGACGTACTGCCCAGCCCTACCATAATATCAAAACTGGCCCTAATCTTAAACATAATCTCAAAACCAGCCCCAATCTTAACCATAATGTCAAAACCGGCCCTAATCTTAACTATAATGTTGATCTTTACTATAACCCTACAGCAAAGTACAAACTATTACAAAAATAAAGTAAGATGTCGCTAAAATGTGGGAACATAGAGCTGACCCTGAATAATTAGGATATTAGGCTTAGGAATGTTATAAAAGTGAGAAATAACATTGGACCGCTGCAAATTCTTTTAAAGGAAACATACAATTCAAATAAACTAAAGCATTGTTTTTATTTATTTATTTTAATTTAACAGAGCATTGCAGGATCATTATCAGTTCTTTGGTATGTGTGTGGATTTGGTAAAACCTGTTCTTGCAACCTGCAGTGTCTTTCCAAATCAATCACATATGGCGCATTCCCCCTGCCTAGATGAGCTCACTGTGCCAGACTAGATGTGACTTGAACTCACTACTGACTCATCTGTACATGCCCAAAAAGACAAAACATTTGTCTTCAACACCTGATGTCGTCACCTTTCCTTGAGGGTGTGATGCTAACTGTAGGCATGCTCTGTCTAAGCCTTTGTTAGACTTTAATCTGAGCATTGTTTTAACACAATCAGACCAGGAAGAGCTGACTGAATTACAGCAAGTGAGATGATTTTACTCTTGAACGAGGGGAGGAGCAGGTTTCACATGTGTCATCTACTGGTGACAAAAAAATCAAATAAAGTTACGGGTGGTCCATTTTTTTTTTACTTTTTAAATACATGTTTCCATTGACTCCACTGTAGTCGTTTGCAGAGACATGCCACTAAATAAGTTGTATGTCAGACAGTGTCATAAAATAGTGCACTAGATTGTATTGTCTTACGAGCCTAATGGATGTGGGAACCCTGGTTTACCTCTGCCAACGAGAGACAGAGACACAGAGAGAGAGAGGATCTCTTCATCCTATCTATCTATCTATCTATCTATTTATCTATCTAGCTATCCATCTGTCTGTCTGTCTGCTTATCTTTTATCTATCCAGCAAACATTTACCAGGACGGTAGTTGGAATGACCTTCAGATGACTAACCCAAAACATTCACATTAGGTAAGATCCTCCAACTACAAGTTAGTCCTGACCAATCCTAGCAACAAAATCACAGAGATGGGTCAAATGCAGAGGACAAATTTCCCTACGGGGGCATTAAAGTGTACTTTGCCTTACCTAACAAAAGTGAAATTGAATAGTATAATTTAGTAACATTTTTGGGAATTAGTTTTAAATACATTTGTTCATTAACTCCACTCTAGTTGTTTGCGCAGACATGCTACTAAATCATATGCCAGTCAGTGTCATAAAACAGTACACTGGATTGCGTGATGTTACAAGCCTAATGAATGTGTGAACCCTGGTTTACCTTTGCCACGACAGACAGAGAGGATACAGTAATGGCATTTCATTGGGAGGAGCGGTTCGTTACACTGTTATCTGTCTGGAGACGAGAGCCGAGCTGGTTTTTGTAGGTCGGTGTATTTTTAAAGCTGTCCGAGGAGGAAACAAGGAGGAACCGATCAAATTCGTTGTTTTTAGATTCTAGAATGTGATGATGTCATACTCTCAGATGGGGGTCAAGAGCATAGACTGTACATATAAATGGACGTAGCTAACTTACAAGACGCAGCGTTCCACATAGGGAGTGATCATGGGCGCGCTTCCGGCTCCATCGACTCTGGCTCCAGTTCACTTTACATTGAAAAATTGTCGCCCCTCTCTCTGTAACTGCTGCAGTGAGCCTCGTCATTTTGGTCTTAAAATGTTCGTATTAACCCGCCTACATGATCCTGATGTTTTTATTTTACTATTATGTCCGTGAATCAAGATATGAACATTAATAACAGACGAATCAGGTTCCTTTTTTCCCCAAGGTCACTCCTGGTAGCGTTAGCAACCGGTTTGATTGACAGCATTGCTAGCGCCCGCTCCCTGCTAAACCAGCGGTGTGGGTGGGAAGGGGCGTTACCTTCAACAGCCTCGCTCCGGATCGGATCTTTGGTTATTAGTGGTTGGTACTCGGCTCCAAATTGGCCCCTATAACTGCTCTAGCCTCATTGAGCTTCATTTGACTGGAGCCGAACGCTATGGGTGACATCACACTCATTTAGTCCACTTCTTTATACAGTCTATGGATGGGGGTCAAAACCATTTTTTCCCTATTGCTTACACTGTACTTTGTCATGAAATATCCAAAAGGTAAATTCATAAATGTTGAACCTGATCATTTCATTAGTGACTAGAACCAAGAACTCAGCATGTTACTACAAGATATCTGCATTTTAACAATATTGACTTTATCTGCCCCCATCTGTATTAAATATTATTGGCCAATAGAATGTTGTGATGTCATCTGAAACCCAGGAATAGTTGGTGCATGTGAGGAGAAAGTGGAATGTTCAGCTACTTCTGTTGAATGAAAAAGTATCAAGTATTCATGAAGTTTTGAATTAAATGATAGTATCACAACAGCAGTCGCCTCACAGGGCTACAGAAAGTTGATTTAACCCAAGGAATGTTAGAAATCAGACACTGAAACATTGTCACTGGTCAACAACAGACAGACACTAACATTCATGAGTTGTGTACAAGTATTTGTAAGGACATGCTCAGCACTAGCACTATAATTAAAGGTTCACATTTCATATCTTTTTTGGTGGAGAGTCTTCCACTTTCCTTTCTCTATGAAGATGTTATTTCTTGGTCTGGAATGTTCCACAGTATGGCATTAAACTTACCAGTTTCCATAGTGACCAGCAGGTGATGCCACATGGCAAAATTACTGGTCAGGCCTGAGGAGAGGTGCCTCAGCTCACAGAAAGGATGCATCTGGCCCTGTTACAACTGTGGACAAGGCATTATTCGAGCATAGCTTACTTTCACATTCACTGACACATTATTTTGAGTTCAGTGGGAGGTCACTACTGCAGATTGGCAGCCACATTTCTGTCAGCCAGCCCCAGGGTAGGTGTGATTTCAGAAGTGCTTTATCATCAGAGGGTGACTCAGGCATATGATGCAAAGTAAAGTGCTTTGAGTTTCTTAGATCCACTATGGAGTTGTTAAGTATGATGTCACTTCTGGGTCAAAGGTGCATCAACTGACTGAAAACAATGGATATGTTTAGAATTTCTTTTTTTTAATTTTTTATTACAACTTAAGTTAAAAAAGAATTGCAATTGTTTCACGCTAACAAAGTTTTAAGTGTGACAGGAAGTGCACAAAGTTGAGGTAAGAAGCTAGGCTAGGCTAAGCTAGCATTAGCGGTGACTGGTTGTTAGTGAGATATACACACGGGTAACCCTATGTTATGCTAAATTTTTACAACATTATTTACATATTTGATATAATTTAAATGATTACTTTGAAAAATAAATAAATAAATAAATAAATAAAACAATTTTGTAGTATTTTTCTAATGAAAACAACAAAATATCAAATGTCTTCCTTCAAAGTCCAAAGTCTGCTCCAAATCAGATACTTTTACTGACAGAGGATTGGCTTTAGACCCCTCCATCAAACTCAAGCTGATCATTGACGATTTTAAACAATTGAATTAAAATTCACTTAATTGCACAAATTGCACAGCCCTATTGGATTTTAGGATGGCGTTGAAATTCTTCAAACAATGATTACAGTTTTCACATTTCACAAATGCCTTTATGAATATGAGGCTTTGTAATACTGACACGTTTGTAGAATGTAGAACAGAACATATCTGGAGAAGTCGCAGGGCCAGTTTTGGAGGTGTGTCCATCTCACACCTCTGCCCTCTGCACACTCTAATTCTCAACTATTAGTTTTATAGACACATAAAAAACGCACATGGCCAAACAACAGCAAAGAACATGTCCAGATGTATATACTTCAACGTCCGAGATAATTACTGCAAAAACACCAAATGATGTTCAGTTCTCATAAAACACACAGACTGGATTTGCAATAGAGATCTGGACTGTATTCACCATAGTTGTCTGATGTGAATAATCAATACTTAATCCACATGGCAGTGAAGTAGTGAGAGAAATTTAGCTGGATGCTTAGGCCGGTACTGCTCTACCGGAATGTACCATCACTGAGATTATTGTATTGTATTAAACATTTGAACTAGATGAGTCTGAGGTAGGACTAGGCATATTGTGATTCACTGTTTTTTTCTCGAACACAGCTCTATGCTCAAACACTCAGACACATTTCCCCTCCTACTGGTCATCCTTGGTAATGCTCTGAGTAAGTGACAGGCGGATTTCACCAATTGCAATGAAGTGTGAAGTTTCGGAGGAAGCAGATGACTTTAGTTACCTCTTCAAGGCATTGTGAAGTTTACTTGAAACGTGATAAAATCGAAATTGTGATCTGGCTCATTATTTTTGTAGTACATCGGTACATCGCCCACACCTAGTCTGACGCTTACATTAATAGATCTGGTGTGTGCTAATCTAGTATGTTAACAAATACATTTTCACTGTGTTTTACTGTGTTGTTGCAGTCCTGGGGGTGGACTTCATGCCGGCGCAGAATAACCCCCTGCACCACACAGGGGTGCTGTCCAAAACCGTGCTCATAGCGAGGAGAGGACAGAGTTTCAATATGCAGATCCAGTTCAAGCACTCCTTCATCAGCAGTGTACACCGCCTCGTCTTCACCGTTACTACTGGTAAGGCCCGACAATAGACCTGGTTTAGATCTGGGTTAGCTCTATTTGGTTTAGACCTGGTTTAGTCCTGGGTTAAATCTTGTTAAATCCTGGTTTGGACCTCGGTCAGCTGATACCTGATTCTGTAGACCGGGGTTATGATTTAGTCCTGGATTAGACCTGGGTTGAATCTTGTTTAGCCCTGGTTCAAGTCCAGGGTTACCTGATATACATCTGGGTTAGTTCTTACTTATCATGGTTTAGTCCTGGTTTAGATCTGATTTAGTCCTACGTTAGACGTGGTATAGACCTGGGTTAATGGGTTAGTTAATCTTAATTTCGCCCTGGGTAAGACCTGGACCACCAAGATTGTGTAGACCTGTTAACACCTGGTTATAGTCTTAGATTACACCCGATTCATGCCTGATTTAGTTCTGAGTTAGTCCTGGTCTAGACCTTAATTAGATTGAATTTAGTCCTGGTTTAATTCTGGTTTAGACCTGGTTTAGTCCTGAATTTGACTTGTTTAAATCTTGGGCCAGACCTAAAGACTAGTCAGAGTTTAGACCTTGGGTAGACCTGGTTTAGCCATGGGTTTGACCTGGGTTAGTCCTGATTAGATCCTGGTTTAGTTCTGGTTTAATTTTGGTTTAGTCTTGGTGTGACTTTTGTTTGACCCCGATTTAGGCCTGGTTTAGTTTTCATATAGAAACTGTCAGTTATGAAAATAAACTAAACCTTGGTCTGAAAAAAAAAAAATCCATTAAAATAAACTGGTTTAGTCCCATTTCATTCTAAAATAATCCTGGTTAATCCTGGTTTATCCCTGTGCAGACTGGTTTTATCCCAGGTCAGACCCGTTTTAGGGCTGGTTTAGACCTGGTATAGCCCTTGCCCCAACTGTTTTGCATGCTACCATTGTGTCCTTGGGCAAGGCACTTTTCTATGTGAATGTGATTGTGTGGTGCAAATTCTGAAGCAACTTGAATCTTGAAATGTGATTATGAATATTTTGTATGTTTTTTTTTTTTTTTTTCTCAGGACAGCATCCAGAGGAGAACAGAGGAACCCTGTGCAGGTTTGGGCTCCCAGACTTCGTGAAGCGGTCGGCTAAAGCTAAAGCTGTCTGGAGCGTCTTCATGGATGAGAAACTGTCCTATCTGGAGATGGGCAAACTAAATTTAATCATGACTCCCCCAGCAGACGCTCCAGTGGGCAAATACATACTACATCTCAGCCACTTAGGAGAAGAGATGGAGCTGGGGTCTCTGGTGGTGCTCTTCAACCCGTGGTGCACTGGTAAGACCCTCCTGCTTCACAGCTGGAAGGTTCTAGGTTTGATTCCTGGACCATGTGAGTCACTGTGCTCCACAGTGACTCCAGAGTTGCATGTTCTACTCGTGTCTGACCCCTGGTGCTTCGCCCATTTCTCTAAATTTAAACATGCACCAGAATGATCCTCCAGCTAGGTAGTCCTAACTATGAACAGAGCTATGTAACACAACAACAGGACATAAAGACAGAGGTAGATACAGAAGATAAGGCGTATTTGAGTTTGTTTGTGGCATCAATGCAGAGTCCAGATCCGCTTACAGATAGCGTGCATGTTTTTCAAGGTATTCTTAGATAAATAAAAGACTGATTGATAGGTTTAAGGTCATATCATGGAACATTCCAGGCAAAGCAATAACATCTCAGGTGGCAGAAAAGACACATATTAACAAAGTTCAAGTTCAAATGTAATTACAGGGAGATGAAATACTCTAGAGCAGTCCATAACTTATTCAAACTACTTCTATGGCCGTATCTGCCTTGGGACTGGCTGGCACAGAACTGGCTGCCATTTTATGCCTCGGCCAAGACACTTTAATTAATCCTCTGTCACTGTAATGGATTCTATGATACCATCACCATCACACTAATACACTTTATACAGGCAAAGTGTCTGAAGTGTTTTGCCTAAAGACACAACAACACCATATTAATATTAATAGCTAACATTGAACTGGCAACCCAAAACTTTACTGAGCTACTGCTAGACTTAGTGTAGTTCTGGTTTTGATGCCAACATAATGCATAGTGTTGTTTCCTTGGGCTGGACACTTCAGTCACCACCACCAGCAGCACTTTAACTTACAATTTATTTTTTCTTTGCATAGTTGACTGGGTTTACATGCCAGAGGAGGCCGATCGACAGGAGTACGTGATGAACACACATGGAATCATTTACAAAGGGAGTGGAAACTATATCACCTCCATGAACTGGGACTACGGACAGGTATGGCAGATTTAACAGTGATGTGCACCGGTGCCATAGCTATTAACTTTCAAAACTGAATACATATTATCTTTTGAATGGGTAGTTTATATCTTTCAGAGAGACCAGAGCAGAGAGTTGGCGTCACGGTAAAGCTAACAACAATAAGCATGCTGCCTGTGCACTTCCTGATTATCAGACAATAACACTTACTGGCTCAAATACATGGGAGAAAATGGGTAAAGGGTCGTTAAGTTCCTATTTTATTCTGAGTGTGTCTTGGTTGAGTTTTGCAGCCAAGTGAAGAATTTGTCGTACACACTCTGCTTCTGGCTTGTTTCCAGGATGGGGTCAATGCAGATGACACACTACTTGAGGTCATCAGTGAAACATACAACAACTAGCATGCTAATCGTGCATTTCCTGATTGTTGGTCAATAAAATGCTTCATAATTAGATGCAGGCAATATACAGCGGACTCATTTTGACCTCAACCGCTGCTTATACAGTATATCTGTAATGGGGCAAGACAAGTTTGGCTCAAATACATGGGAAAATTCAGGTCCTGGTTTTATCCTGGTGGTTTTGTCTTGATTGAATTTTGTAGCCAAGCGGAGAATTTGTCGTTCACACTGCTCCTGGCTTGTTTCCCACTGGCACTGAAGGATGGCTTAAAGTGCATTTGGCAGATTAATATATTTTTCAAATTATTGCCTGGTTTGGTAAGATAGTACCTGAGGTGAATATTCATCATCATTCTGGTGTTTTACATCGATTAAGTGGCAGTGTGTAAAGAAAAGTAGAAAACAAAATGTCGAAAAATACAGGAAGTAGCAATGAAAGAAGTAACAAAATCCCTTTACCTATGTCAACTGTCATTAAAAACAGAGGCAATTTACACACAAAGAAGGATTTTTTTCTGTCGGGTTAAACATTGATTAAACTAAATAAAGATGTTGTCATCCATTTTTATTTGTATATCATAACTATTTTGGCCCTTGTTAACATCATAGACTCTATATATAAGGGGCGTTACCTTCAACAGGTTCGCTCTGGAGTGGCTCTTATGATATGATACTCGCGGTCGAAATTCCAAATTCGCCCCTATAACTGCGAGTGAGTTTCATTTGATGAACGCTATGGGTGACCTTGCACTCACTTTTCTTATCTAGCAACCATAATGTTAACCATACACTGTATGAAGAAGTGGACTGTTATGGATTTACCTCTACGTATGTCATATCTACCGCTCATGTCCAACCAGGAAGTAAAATGATACATTTCAATAAAATAAAAAAAAATAGGAAAAAAAATATTTTTTGTGAAAATCTTAAATATAATGATGTAAGCTGTGTTTTGTTTTGACTGAATTTTGTACACACTCGTGACTTGTCTCCCTGTGACACTGAAGGATGGGTTCAGTGCAGATGACTCACTTTGCTCTGGGACATCTGTGAACCATTAAGCCTACATGTTCATGCTCATTTAGACATGTGTTGTACTTGTATTGTAGTTTGAAGAAAAGATGGTACAGATCTGCCTGATGCTGTTGGATCTGAGCCATAAACATCTCAAAGACCCGGCGGATGACGTCTCTGCTCGCTGTAACCCCATCTACGTCAGCAGGATCATCAGCTCCATGGTAACAGAACACAACATTGATACTTTGCAGCTGATGTCATCAACATTCCCTGATCTGAGCTTTGTTTTAACACTATCTGATCATAACAGCTGAGCTGATTTGTGCCCTTAAACAAGTCCCTCTCTAAGGACATTACAGTCACAAGCTAGCTAGTATTAGCCAATGGCTTTACAATTAATCACTCTCCCCTTTTTTGTTGAAAGTTCATTTAAAAACACCAAAACAAGACATTTTTTCACTCGTATTGAACACAGGCTCCTGAAAATGTGTTAAAACTGATCAGGCCAACAAAAAACTAGCATAGCTTATTTGAAATGCTTGCAATGCCAATGGATAATCATGGTTTAGACATGTTTTGTTTTAATTTAGTCTTAGTTTTAGTCCTTATTGAGGCCTAGTTTCATCTTTGTTTTTTAAAGATGTTTAGCTAAAGGCAACAGTAGAACAGTTAGTAAGAGTTTATCCTGGAAACCAGACTGTTGCATGTTCACATTGCACAGTGCTTGTTGTGTCATGTTGTCTCTTTGTGAGAGAACATAGCCCATTCATTCACAGTGATATGCCTAATTTATCAAAATAATGGCAGGCTATTCTGTGTAAAAACTGAAATATTGTTTCAGGTTTATACATGTTTATAATGTGATTTAGTCCTGGCTTTAGTCCCTGGCTTTAGTCCCTGGCTTTAGTCCTGGATTAGTCATAGTATGTAAGCTGTTTTCTACTGCTGTAACTGTTTTCTACTGCACACCAATGCACTGATACTCTGCATGCATGCACATCTACCAGGCTTCAGGTATTTCCATTCAGCCACCTCGGAGATGGATACTAATACTGGATACTAAAACATGACCAGATGATGATCAGCAGGCTCTTGGCTGCTGCTTTGCCAGAGGAGTGAAAGGACAGTCTTCTGAAACACTAATTTTATGATGTTTTAACATTAACTGATAATTGGACATGTGGTAAGCAGTTTAGCACAAACTAGTTAGCATTAGCCAGCTAGCTTGTACACCCTAATGGAAAATGTGCATTAACTGCTTAAATATCAGAAATACCCTATTCTGGGATTTCTACAACAACAAATTAGACTACATCATACATAAGTGCATAAGTACTGTACATATATTACCCATCTCTAATTATTTGGCTAGTCACGATTAGTTGATTAATCGTTTATACTGTATTTTAGATAAACGGTGTAGGTTTTTGTCAGTGTTACCGATTACAGGATTACTGATACTACTGTAGAATAACTGAAGTAATTCGAGAGTTGTAAGAAAAGACATGAGGCTGGAGTTCTAACGCAGGAGAACCATCAGTACAGGACCCGGCACCTGGAGACAAGACACTGTGATAATGTTGTCCATTACAGTCTAGTCTGGCTACGCTTCCGTTGTAGGGAGTATTATACCTCTGACATAGGCTAAGATAACAAGAACTGAGCTGGCAGTGTGGGCTTGGCACGGCACAGAAGTTAGTGTAAAACAGCATTACTGATCTTGTATTTCTTATATTTTCAGATAAACAGTGAGGATGACCGTGGTGTGCTGCAGGGCCGTTGGAGTGACAACTTTGTCGGAGGCACGCCCCCCACTCACTGGAGTGGCTCTTACACCATCCTCCAGCGCTGGCTCACCATTGACTGTCACCCCGTCAAGTTCGGACAGTGCTGGGTCTTCGCTGGGGTCATGTGCTCGGGTAAAGAACAAAATACAACATTTTTATTATTTGCTTAATATGTATTGACATTTAAATTGTACTTTTTGAAATCTATTTTGATATTAGATCTAGATTATCTTTCTTGTTTTAAGACTTCTCTGGATGAAGAGATCACCTTTTTGTATCCATGGCGATGTTACTGCATTCCCTGGAATGTTCCACAGTATGGCATTAAACTAATTGCTAAAAGAAACACTTGAAAATGCTTTCTGTGAGCAAAGTTGCCTTTCCACAAATTGTACCTGTAACCTGGCCTAATGTAGTCAACTGCTTGTCTCCATGGAGATAAAATATTTAACGCCATACAGTAGCACAATATATTCCCATGTATTTGAGCAAAATGTGTCTTGCCCCAGTACAGATATATTATATAAGCAGCTCTTGAGGCCAAAATAAGTCCACTGTGTACTGTTTATATCTAATTATAAAGCTTTTTATTGTCCGATAATCAGGAAGTGTGCGTTAGCATGCTAGTTGTTGTTAGCTTTACCATGATAAGAAAACTCTGCTCCAGCCTCTGAACGATGTGAAAAGTGCTTATAAACTCATTGTTGTGCATAATTAGGATGCTCAGAATGCATAAGATAAGTGAGGAATAACTCTAGATCACTACAAACTGCTTAAAATGAACTACTTTTGTTTTTTGTTTTTGTTTTTAAGACCGTAAAAATCGGCTACAGCCCCTTTAAGTCACTTGAATATATAGTTGTGTTTATTTATTTATTAGGGGACAGTACATATTTAACTGTTACAGTGTAAATAATCATTGTATTTTCAATTAATTTCAGAAAGGGACCATTTGATGTAATGGAATATTTGTCTAATCTCCATTTGTGCTTACAGTGATGCGTTTCTTCGGCATCCCGTGTCGCGTGGTCACTAACTATCAGTCTGCCCACGACAGCAACAGGAACCTAATCATAGACGTGTACCACCCGGACTATGGGGTCAGGGACATGCCCACTAAGGACAGTGTGTGGTGAGATATTTGACTTTATATTAGGGTATCAGGGAGTTCAGTATGGAGCTATATGTTTATACTCATCTTAACATACAACCAAATTATATTATGTTTCGTTAATATTTGTAAAATTATTATAAAATGTAATAAGTTAATATTTGAACTTTACTACAACTTTACTTCTATTTGTGGGTGTTACTATAGATTTTAAAATCAACATCTGTATTGATTTGGATAGTCTATATGATATCGTTATCGGCTGAGAAAAAAGCTTTGAAATTTTTACTTAAAGCTGTACTAAATACATTTCTGGTATGTGTGTGTGTGTGTGTGTGCTTTGCAGGTGTTTTTATTGCTCAAAAATACCGTAAAATGCATTGTTATTGTGTCGCTTCTCTGCAGATCTGAACTGTAACTTGGCCTGGTACGGTTACCTGTTTGTCCTCATGAAGATAGAAAAGTTTAATGCCATACTGTGGAACATTCCAGGCAAATAATATCTCCATGGAGACAAGCAGGCGGCGGACCTTCCACTAGAAAAGTCACATAGTATATTTTTGACAGGCCTGTACCCGTTTTTTTTTTCCATGTATAGGGCAGTTTGTCTTGCCCTAGTACAGATGTATTCTGTATCTAATTTGAGAGCGTTTTATTGGCTGATAATCAGGAACTGCGCAATAGCATGTTAGTTGTTGTTAGCAGTGGCGTGATGGCAAAACTCCTCTCTGGTCTCTGAGAGTTGGGAAAAGCACTTATAAACCCATCACTGTGAATAATTAGGATGCTTGGAATGCATAAGGTGAATGAGGAATAACTTTGGACCAGTGCAAAATGCTTAAAATGAACTAATTCTGTTTTTCACATTCTTAAGACTATAAACATCAGGTACAGCGCCTTTAAAGTAAGCCAATAGATGTTTCTCCATAGAGAGACCAGACCAGTTGTAAAATGATAGGCACTTCGAAACCACAACCTGAAAACCTGAGAAAAAAATACATTTGACTTACAGGTAATCTCTTGTTCTAGAGAAAATGAATTAATCAGTTTAGTTGTATGCTGCTAACAGGAACTACCATGTGTGGGTGGAGGGCTGGATGAAGAGACCAGATCTACGTCCAGGATTTGAGGGATGGCAAGTCCTGGACCCAACCCCTCAGGAGAAATCTGAAGGTATTTCACTCTAAGGAGGCAAAAGTAAAGTAGAACATGTGATTTAAATGGGGATGTTGGGATGGTAGCTTTAAGGTGTTAACGTGTCATGTTTTTTATTTAAATAACTTGCATAAATAAGGTGAGGTTTGGCCCTTGTTTACAGTAATCATTGAAATTACTTCACATCTGCTGCCCATGTCCAACCAGGAAATAAAATTATATACTTACTACTTACTACTTACTACTACTTACTATACTACGTTCTGTTTTTCACATTTTTAAGACGTAGAAATCAGATACAGCACCATGCATGTAGTCTAACATATTCACTATAATATAGATTTGTTTTAATTAGAGCAAATGTGATATAAGATTTTGAAACTAAAACATTATGCAACTTACAAACTTTGTGGATGGAGTGACCAAGAAGTACTCAAGTAGGGATTATCTAAAATAACTCAAAAAGTAAAAATGATATGTCTTTTTAGTTTCATGTCTTTTATGTCTTTCTATCAGGAATATATTGGTGTGGTCCAGCCCCTGTCACAGCTGTTCTCAACGGAAACACAGATGTGAAATACAACGTGCCGTTTGTGTACGCCGAGGTCAACGCCGACTGCATTGACTGGCTGGTGGGAAAATCACTCAAGAGATACATGTAGATTTATTTTTATTTACTTTTTTATCAATAAATGTGCCTTTTGTGATTAGGTCAAAAAGGACGGTTCCAAGGTGCAGATTTCGTCGGACACAAAACGAGTGGGCCAGAACATCTCCACCAAGTCTGTGGGCTCCGACAAACGCTGGAACATCACCAGCAACTACAAGAAAGCAGAAGGTCAGGCATATTTCTATCAAGATATGAAATACATTAAAGGCGCAAGCAGTGATTAAGGCCCTGAGTTTTTGTGAAATGTGTTCTGCTGACAAAAAGCTTGTTTTTAGACAATAGAATGCAATTTTCAATACAAAACAATAGTAGTTTCTTTAATGTTATCATTTGGTGTTGTATTAGCTCTCAGATCAAGACATTCTAAAACTACAGGAAAGGTCACATTTTTTCCTACGCCATGTAACATTTTGGCAGTGGCATGACACCTGCTTGATCCCATTGAAAAAAAAAAATATTAAAGCCATAGTTTGTGATATTCTCCATGGAAATAGATGGCTTTTATATCATACTGTGGAATATTTTAGCCAAAGGAACAACATTTTTATGGAGACATGCAGGAGGTGGACCTCCTCTAGGTCAAATAAGAGTCAGGTTTGTGGAGATGCAAGCCCACTCACAGAAAGGAACATGTTTTTTCTACATTTTTCAGTGCAATAAAACCATCCAAAATGGAAAAAAAACCATGCTTTTATTTATTAGCAAAAAAGTTACACGGTGGGGAATTAAGTGATTTTTTTCAGTATCAGTAATGAGTATCTTTAAGTTTTTCATTAGCATTTGGTGATATTTTTTGACATCCCTTTTATATATAATTCCAAAACCCACGCCAATGTTTTAAATTTTCTGTTCTATTGTTAGCCCTCTATGCTACTGTTTATTTTAACTCTGTGTCATCTATATTTTAGGCTTCCTGTTCTATTTTTAGTCAGTGATTTGTTTTACAGGCACCGAAGAGGAGAGAGCTGTCTTTAAATATGCCATCACCCGAGACTACACCAAATCTGATGAGGACACTGATGAAGAGTCCGAAGAGGCTGGGGACAATGTAAACAACAGTAACTCAACAACAGAAAACTATAAACCTACTGATAATGGAGAGACAGCAGGAGGCAGCACAAATGGACCTCTGGTGAATGGGAACGGTACATCCAGTCAACCTTCCCCACAAGTCACCATGAAATTCCAAGAGGTGAGAGCTTGTTTTTGGGGTACTTAATGTGCGTATGACAGGTTAGATTACATTTTTCACTAAAATATTGATATTTTAAGATTTTACTAAAGGTTTTATCTAGTTTTGTTTATATTTTTTTTTAAACAAATGACGCTTTGGGGTAAGAGCTGTTTAAAGGTGGTCCACCCTGCTTCACTTCACAGTCTGGTCACAGTCTAATCAAACAATAAAGCACTGCAGTTAGATGCAGACAGTACACAGCAGACTTATTTTGACCTCTATAGCTGCTTAAACAATATATCTGTACTGGGGAAAGACACACTTTTCTCAAATACACAGGAAAAAATCGGGTACAGGAATTTTAAATAGAATGACTTTGACATTCCTAGATACCATTCCTTGTTAGCATTATATAATTAACCTTTAAGAATGTTGCAGTGTTGTGCAATGTCGGCGTCACCTCATGTTACCTCTGCCTTTTGCATGCTGGATTTATGCATTTGCCACACACCCACTCCTGGAATTTTCATGGAAATTTGCAAGCGGCTTTTGGCTTGACTTGGCAATGATGAATGTATGAACGTAAAAGATGACATTTCAGGTCACTGGGTTTATGTCAGTAAGTGGACTTGTTTAGACGTGTGTGCACAATTTTTATTTGTGTTAAACTGCCTGTTGTTTATCTAGTATTGTGAAAGGTATTAAAGGAGAACTTTTGCACAAAATTACCTTTCTCATTTCCCCACCTGAAGTTGTATTTAGAGTGAGTCATGCATTTTTGAGTAATCTTTTTTCTCCTGTATTCAAGACGTCATTGCTCCGATCACCCCCTGTTTCCACCAATACCGATACACGCCCACTGTGACGTACTTACTTTGTTCTCCAATTTTATTTTCTTAATTGGTGATACGCGTAGGATTCGGCAGCGTTGTGCAGCCATTTTAGCACAAATAGCTAGATAGCGTGATCTGCCGCTATCCATAGGAGGGACCGACAGCATGATGACATTTACAGCCATGTACGGTAAAGGGGCAGGCGGGAGTCGGCTCCTAACCCGGAATTCACACCTGGAGCTACAGCGACACGTAACGTAGGTCAGTTTACACCAGAGGCATCAGACCAGCTCCTGCATCGCTGCATCTCTGTATATTCTCACGTTTAAACTCCAAACTGTTTTATATTGCTTACATTCATTGTTAATCAGATAAGTTGTCCTTGTAAAGTTGCTGTGTGACGTTGTGAAGAGTATTGTATTTATCCCTCAGGACTGAAAAGTTTTTGCGGTCCATCGTGAGTCATTCCCCGAGGTCTTGGATGTGACGCACACTGTGTGTTTTGTTCAATACTTTGACATAAAACTCATTATGATGCTTTGATCTTTCTTTGTGGTACTATCTCTTTAGGGAAGTACAAACAGCCCCACCTGAGGCAAAATACCACCACAACAAGCACTTACTCACTGTTTTTGTCTGCTTTCCAGGTCTCCAAACCACTGAACGGTGAAGATGTTAAAGTGAATTTGGTGCTCCACAGTGACGCCCTAGTGTCCAGACCTCTGTCCATCAACATCAGCGTGACCGCCATGAGTTACAATGGCTCCCCTCTGTCCATTATACAGTCTGTGCTCAAGAAGGAGACGCTGCTGCCCGGGGAAGGTACTACAGACCATGAGGAGGAGTGGGGTAGTTGTAGTAGCAATAGTGGTAGTGGTGGAGGTGGTAGTAGTAGTAGTAGTGGTGGTGGTAGTGGTAGCTCTCCTCTGACCACTGTACAATCTGAGCTCAAGGAGGAAATGCTGCTGCCCGGGCAAGGTACACCAGACCAAGGAGAGTGGTAGTAGCGATATAGTAGTAGTAGTAGTAGCTGTAATAGTAGTAGTGGTAATAGTAGTAATAGCGGTGTTATCGTTGTAGTAATAGTAGTAGTAGTGGTGGATCTTCTCTGTCAGTCTGAGCTCAAAGAGGAGACGCTGCTACCCAAGGAAGGTACAACTAACCAGGAGGAGGAATGGTGTAGTAGTAGTAGTAGTAGTAGTAGTAGCAGTAGTGGTAGTGGTAGTGGTGGTGATGGTGTTGTAGTAGTAGTAGAAGTAGTGGGAGTAGTAGTAATGGTATAGTTGTAGTAATAATAGTTGTAGTAGTGGTGGATCTCCTCTGTTCACTATACAGTGTGAGCTCAAAGAGGAGACGCTGCTGCCCAGAGAAGGTACAACTAATCAGGAGGATTATATAGTAGTAGTGTTAGTAATAGTATAGTTGTAGGAAATAGTAATAGTAGAGGTGGGTCCATGGGCGTATACTAGTCTATGTGTCTTATACTTGTTCTGATACAGCTCAAGATCATTCTAAAGATATTCATGAAAGGTTCATTTCTGTCCTGTCAATGTGACTTTTTTAGTATCGATACTTAAATGATGCTAAAATGAGTATCTAGTTTTGATACTTATGACAACCCTAGTAGTAACAGCAAGTAGCCCCAGTGAACTGTAGACACTAGTAGTAGTAGTAGTAATAGTAGTAGCTCATTTAGTTATATGAGTAATTGTAAACGTGCTAATAAGTGCTAGCTGCATAAAAGTAAAGTTTCATTTTTACATTCCTGTCGTAATAATTAATACTTGTAGAGGTATAGCAAGACACAACTTTGTACTTGTCCATGTATCTGTGCAGTAACAGTACTCTCTCTCTCTTCTGCAGACCTGAGTGTCCCTGTAGTAGTGCCCTTCTCTGAGTACTGGAGGCCTATGCTGGACAGTGATGTGATGAAGGTGGCTGCTGTGGTATCAGACACTGCCACCCCAAATCAGGTGTACCTGGCACAGAGCGACGTGGTGCTGCTCGACCCGCCCATAGACATCAGGGTACGTCACAGAGGAGATCGCACTTATTTACTACCTCTGCAAATGTATACGGTATAGGCTGTATATATAAATGGACATAGCTGACCTGCTAGCCGCCATGTTCCAGACAGGAAGTGCGCATGGGCACGTTTCCATCGGCTCCAATTCACTTTCTATTTAAAAACCGTCACCCCTCTCTCTGTAACTGCTGCCACTCAGCCTCGTCATGTTGGTCTTAAAATGTTCGTATTAACCCGCTCTACATGATCCTCGTGTTTTTATTCAGCTTTTTTATTTTTAACTCAAGATATGAACATTAATAACAGACCAATCAGCTGCCTCTTTCCCTGCCACATCACTCCCACTATGAACATTAATAACAGACCAATCAGCTGCCTTCTTTCCCTGAGGTCGCCCCCGCTAGCATGAACAACAGGTTTGATTGACAGTGTTGCTAAGCACCTGCCCCCTGCCAAACCAGTGGGAAGGGGCGTTACATTCAACAGTCTCTCTCCCAATTGGCTCTTTGGTTGCTATGATAATCGCGGTCAGAATTCCAAATATGGAACTCAGCTCCAAAATAACTGCTAGCCTCGATGAGCTTCTTTTGGCTCCCTTAGTCCACTTCTTTATACAGTCTAAGGTATAAGGCAACCACCACAATAGCACCCAACAGCTGCATGCAAATTACTCTGCATTGCATATATTATAATTTGTACAGTAAATCTGTATGCTTTAGTGCGCTAATGCATTCAAAGATTATGGAGCTCAACAGTTCCGCTCTTGTTCCAGAAGTACATTTTCTATTCCTTTTGCGGAGGCTAACCAGCCACGTGCTAACTAATATCCATAACACGGTCGTTTTAGCAGACTTTAAATAAAATGATAGGTCTTAGCATCACATAGCTGTTTATCCCTGAGCAAGCTTTGAATTTTTTCTAAAAGTCTATGGGAAAAAATTATGGGAAATGTACTTTCGTAACTGGGTGTGGGCAGTCACTGTTGAGCTCTATAGCCTGGTGGATCTAAGAATGGAATTCTCTCTCTCTCTGCCCTTTTCATTTACTAAAAACAGACCTATTGGGGTGGAGATGTGGCGTTGGAGGACAAATTTCCATACTTTAGTTAGGTGGCTGTATTTTATTAAGTTATAAATTACTTTATGCCACCAGCCGCCTTGGTGGCTTGACACACTGCTTTAAAGTTAGAATAGTGCAGTGTGTTGACTGTGTGCCAGAACTTCATATAATTAGCAGATCTGACATAAGGCCTCGTCTGCAGAAGTTATGTGATCTCAAGCTGCTCTAGAATCACACTCAAAACACTTTTGCCTCAAAATCAATGTTGCCACTGGGCTTAATGTGCGTATGATTCTCTAATTTTGACTTAATTTGGTTGGATAATCCCTGTTGTAAATATTAATCATAGTTTTATACAAATCAAGAAGCAGTTTGTGAAGGAAAGTTGAAAAATATGTTGAAAATTACAGGAAGTGGAGAGTTCTGTTTTAGAGGGTTCCATATTGATGACATCACACTGGGAGAATTCCATCCAAACGTTTGGCACGATTTACACAAGAAACACATTTAAACATTATTTCAACAAATTAAATGTGTTTTCTTATAATTTTATTTGTCTAATCATAATCTCTGTGTACATTAAAGGAGTTTTGGCCTAGTGTTGAACATGGCTGCTAGGTAATAGTTATGGAATTGCTGTATTTCAGATGACATCACAACATTCTATAGCCAATAATATTTAACACAGACGGGGGCAGCTAAAATGAATATTGTTAAAATGTAGATTTCTGTTGTAATACAGTGAGTTCTTGGGTCTAGTCACTAATAGAAATGATCAGGTTTGTGAATTTGCCTTTTGGATATTTCATGGCAAAGTACAATGTAACCGACAGGAAGAACTGGCTCTTGCCTCCTGTCTGAGAGTATGACATCGTCACATTCTAGAATCTGAAAACTACCAATTCCCTAGTATGATGTCATCATTTGTAACCAGGAAGTAACACTTTAAACCTAAAAAAATGCCAACTGGGAAATAAATTGTAAAGTTGTTAAATATAAATCTTAAATATAATGATTGTGTGTTTAAGTCAAATGAATAGTCCAATCATAATGACACGCAAATTCGTGAATCGTTCCTCATTTTTTTTTCTCTTGTTTGTTTTTTTCTGCTTGTATTGTATTTTAAACAGGGCGCCCATGAAAAAGAGCCCAAGTGCTCTCAATGGGTTCCCCTGTATAAATAAAGATAAATAAAATAAAATAAATACAGTAATATCACTATGTGCATAGTATTTATATATAGCATAACATATACTATGTGTCCAGTTGCTGAGCGACGCTCGGGTGTATCGGGAGGTGCTCCTGGAGGTGTCCTTCTTGAACCCAGTGAATGAGACTCTGAAGGAGTGCTCTCTCACTCTGTCAGGGACCGGCCTGTGGAGAGAGGAGCAGAACATCAGGTCAGCACCACTCTTCTTCTCACTTAAACTTTAACTACTACATCCGAATTCTTGTCAGTATTTTTCCTTAATGGTCCTATATTTCACAAAATCGACTCCGTGTTTGAATGTTTTTACCTCATCAGAAACATACCTGGAGTTGTGTTTTTTTTTCATTCGCACATGTTTGAGTAATCCTGCGTTATTAGTCTGTCTACATCTCCAAAGCTCAAAATGCTCTGTTCCACTTTGTGATGTCAAGAAGTGGTAGCTTTCAAGTTAACACCTACCTTTTGAGTAGAGATGGCAATTCCAGAGCTGAAATGATCCAAATGATTCTGGTGAAGATGTATGGAGTTTAAAAACACAGTGGAGCACTTCCTGTATTACCACATGACATCATAAGGTGGAACAAAGTGTTTTCTGAAACAAAACACAACTCCAGGTATGTTTTTGATGAGGAACATCATCACAACCTTTAAGCTGGGGTATCTAATTTTCACAACACAAATGGAGGATGTAGGTATTTAAATCTGTCTAACTTGTCCTTAGCTCTCACAAACCCTTTAGCACATTCACGGGCTGACCCCTGAAACATAACTTGGTGAACACACACAGCTGCTAACTCTATTTCAGCTATTGTCATTTTTGTAACACATATTGTTTATCATGCGTTAGGATCAAGTACTTTGTGTAACCCCTTACATTTGTGTGTTTGTCTTTACAGTTTGCCGGATATTAGTCCCAAAAGGAGAGTGATAGCGAACGTGCGATTTTTCCCCTATAAAGCTGGAGTGCACACTTTGGTGGCAGACTTTGACTGTTCTGTGTTTAGGGACATCAAGACCAGCCACACCATCCCCGTGAAAGACAGCATTTTCTACAGATATTAATCCACCTGTCAACATAAATGTGCACTAATCTAATCAGTATAATCTACATTCAAGAGGAACTACCGGTATTACATTTCTATGGGGTATTAATTGCTAACACATAACACAAATCAAAATGCTGCATTTGCTGAAAACAATATATTAACATGTTTTATAAGTTTCACTTCACATTCTAAGTCCCCCTTCCCTTTGCCCTCTGTGCTAAGTCACTCCCCCTTCAGAGCACCATCACAACATAATCAGCGTGCATCCCGCCAATTAATCTATAGCACATTGCATCAGGTTTGTGAAGTTGTTGTGTATGGTTTTGTATCATGCTTTTGTATATTTATGAAGAATTGTCGTGTGGGAGTATGGGTGACGTAGGCTTGTGGGCGGAGCCTTGGATAGAATCCTACAGCTAACCATAAGGAGGGTTCGAATAGGGGCCAGGAGAGATCGCTAAATTACTCAAACGTGCATGGACGACATATTCTGGTTTTTAATGAGGGAACAACATCATAACTTGATAGAAAGCTAAATAAAAATGCGTTTTGCATAATACCTCCGCTTCAATCAGGACCTGAAATCAGCTGTTTCACAATTTATGTGAGTAAATGTAGGTAGGCCCAGAGTTGGAAAGAATACTTGAATACTTGACTTGAAAATTGATTTAGTTACAGACTACTAACATAAACTTCTGTTCTAGGGCAGCAGTGATTAATTGACTAATCGTGACTAGTCGGCTATAAAAGTGATTGTAGTTGCATTTTGATATTGTAAACGTTATTTAGAAGATACAAACTGTAAAATATATACGAAAAGACCTTTTTATAATAAAGACAGGGCCTATATTACACTATTTTCTGATCTATGTTGTTTCCTCATCATAAACATAATTGGAGATTTTTTTTTTGTTTCATTCACACGTTTACACACAAATCCTGTGTATTTAGGCTGAGTTCTTGAAAACACTCTATTCCACATTGTGATGTCATGTGGTAATACATGAAGTGCTCCACTGTGTTTTTAAACTCCATACACCCTTAGTAGAGTCTTTTGGATAATTTCTGTTATGGAATATCCAATCTACTGAACAAAAGGTAAAAGGTAGCTGTTAAATTGAAAACTATATGACATCACAAGGTGGAACAAAATGTTTTGAGCTTTTCAGATGTAGACAGACTAATAATGCAGGATTATTCAAACGTGTGAATGAAACAAAACACACCTGCAACAGAGTTTCAGTTGATTTGTCGACTAATTGGAAAATTAATCGCTGACTAATCGACTACTAAAACAATTGTTAGTTGCTTAGTCTGTTCAGATGTTGCATTCTGAATACTTAGAATACTTTCACATTGAGTGACATTATTTTATAGTGTAAAAACACAACAGGACTTTAAAACAACAGTTTGTTGCACTGTTTGTAATGCATGTACTGTATTTAGCACTGATTCAGATTTAAGAAGGAATTGCATTATATTGAATGTATAAAACATACTTGGGATTAAAACAGCTATGTTTGTAATGCATTGATTTTCCACTAATAAAAGAAGGAAGCATCACACATGCACTCAACACGGTGAGTGGTCTTTGTTTTCTATTTCTCACAGTGATACTGTTCAGTTTGAAGCTTAAATCACATGATCAAATACCACAGTGTATATGTAACTCAAAATTAGTATTATAGTGTTTGGTACATGTGCATAGGCCTATCTGCAATGATTTTATGTACATAATAAAGTCATGTGTTAAAGAATAGTAGGCCACAAAACTCCTCGATGACTAGGCTTAAAGTATTAGTTTCTATTTTTTCCTTTACTTTCCTTTCTGCAAAAGTGAAATCATGGCTCAGAAGGGCTGGGCCTGGTTAGTGCTTAGATGGGAGAGCGCTGGGAATACCAGGTGCCACAGTGGGGCGCCAGTGGCTAGAACTGTCTTTGTGTTCTTAGGCAAGGGACTGCTTCACCCACATTGCCTAGTATGAGTGGTGTGTGAGTGGTGTGTGCTTGAGTGTTGTTGATGATCGGAGGGGCAAGTAGCACAGATTGCCAGCCTCACTTCTGTCAGTTTGCCCCAGGGCAGCTGTGGCTACAATAGTAGCTTACCTCCACCGAGCGTGGAGTGAATGAATAATGCTCTGTAATGCGTGTTTGAGTATCTAAAAAGATGCTGTCAATTACATTTTTATTATTAAATCAAATCACTGCTGTCACTGGTTTTCAGAACTAAATATCATAACTTGAATTAAACATCCTCAAAATGTCACGTGTAACAGGAAGCCCGAATAGCCTATCTGTAGCAAAAGCAATAAAGAAATACAATTATAACACCTTATGTTGTTATCACTTACAAGTTGTAACCACCTGTTTGTGGATAGGCAAATTGATAATAACTTAATAGAATTTACACAGCTACATCATAATTTCAATTTAACTTGGTGGTTCTACATTAAACCACAAGAGGGCGCGTTTCTCCAGACGGTAAACCTATCATCTCGAAGCTGAAACGAAAGCGATCCCCAAACAAGTTCGTCCCCCCCTCACTCCCTTTTTGGGCAGCGGAGAAGTTACCAGAGGCACCCGGCAACTTCCACACTCCCTACCACCACCAGCGGACCCCTCTCCGGGCAGAGCTCAGCACAACACCTCGGCGAGGATCGGAGCTTATATTTAGACCGAAAAACACCATGTTATGTCAGTGATCACAATATAACGCTGGGTTCAGAGTTCACGGGTAGATCCAGGAGCAGATAGACGAAGACGAGAAGAGTTTTCCCGCAAAGTCTTTACTCCAGACGCCGGTAAGAGGCATGTAGTTTTAGCATTAGCATTCGGCAGCGTGAGTTAGCTGGTGTTGTGCTAGTATTTGCATCCCCCGCCGGTTTTCTCATAGCCAGAATTAGCCGTTTTAACAATTTCCGATTAACTTAAGCACATTTTAACCTAACTTTCATAATATTCAAATCAATGATTTCTTAATATGTGGTTGTTATTTTGTTTCAGTTTCGTTTATGTCTTGATAGTTAACACTATTCAATGGGGATGCAAAATTTGGCACAACACCCGGCTACTCGCTACTTCCGTTTAGCACAAGTTAGCAAATAAGCTTCAAGACAGCAACAAAAACTAATTGGTTACATTATTTTGTGTCAGTTTTATGTTTTATTCTCAACCTCTATTAAATACGTAGCCAAATTCATTCACATAACTAAATTAGATTCAAAAATGAAAATGGTTTATAATTTAATCGCATCCACATTTGAAAGCCAATGTTGAGGATCTAAATATTATATAACATACAAAAGAGAAATACCAGTTAATTATACTTATAATTTTGGTGATTATTTGGGCCTTTTGTTATGTTGTGGTCTGTAACGTGAGACCTTGCTTCATAAAACAGCTGTTATGTGGGGCTTTGGAACTAACAAATTCTATAGTTTCAGCCCATATATCATTCTAATCTAGAATATTCACAACTGTTTACCAAATAGCTAATGCCTATAGTCAAGTTATAATGAAGAAATAGCCTAATGACTGCAGCAAAAGATATTAAAATAGTTGTATTATTTTGTGTTATTGTTTTGACTATGGGATGGTTTGGTTTAGGTGTGTTGATCACCTTGTAAATGTGGTTGTCAAGAGCATTGAAAATCGGATACTAATCAATACTACAACTTGTATCGAGACTAGATACTCATTTGAGCAAGTATCGATACTAATCAATTCAGGTTCACAGGACAGAAACAAACCTTTTTGAACAGCTTTAGAATGATCTTGAGCTGCATCAGAACAAGAATAAGACACACAGACTAGTACACGCCCATGGACCACTATGGAACATACCTGAACGACTGAGGGATTACACAGATATATGGCCACATGGGAATAGAAAAGAAAATGGCATTGTCTTATTGTCTAAATAAAGAGTGTTTTTTATCATCATCATGGTATCAGAATCGGTATTGAGTATCGAGCCTGTTCCTTAGTATCAAAGTTTGAAATTTTTAGTATTGTGACAGCACCAGTTTTAAGCTTAAATATGTGAATTAATAATACTTCATATTATTATCGTGTATGACTTAAAACCCACCATTTGGTAGAAGTCACTAAACTATACTAAGGTATTTTTTTCTGTTGACTGTTGCCAACATGAAAATTCAAAGAATGTGTCTAAAACCAACTAGCCTACATATAAATTGACCATTTTGTCTTCTCTCTTCGTAGTTACTTTTACAGATGGCTCCTAAAAGTAAGTCGCAGTCGTGGTCAGCTCTGAAGCAGTCTGGAAACGAGTGCTTTAAGACGGGACAGTACGGAGAGGCCATCAACTTCTACAACCAGGCCATCAAAGAGCTCGAGAAAGCTGGTGAGACACTACTACATACAGTACTTTAAAGTATTTTTTTGAGAAATACATGAACAGTTTTCTGAAAATGTTTAGGGAAATTGTATTTTTAATCGAAATTCTGGTGGACAAAAATAAATACTTTTGTGAATTGTGGTAATGGCAGCATTAGTAATAATAGCAGTAGTTGAAGAAATAGATTTGCAGTTTGGCAGTAGAATTACTAACTGTTTTATTATATACATTTTTTGGTACTTAAGTAACTGCAAGTAAATGTTTGTAAGTGCTGTATAATATTGTGTTTCTTACCATTGTCAATGACCACTATGTTTTCTTCTCTTGTCTCCAGCTCAGAAAAACCCAGAGGATTTGGGGATTCTGTATTCAAATCGTGCAGCGAGTTATCTAAAAGATGGTAACTGCTCAGAATGTGTTAAAGACTGTACCACGTAAGTCAAGTTTTCACTCTCAAACCTTCTCTCTAGAATATACATGTCAGTTATTTTTAAGGTGAATTTGTTTTTTTTTTACCAAGTGAAAACAAATCTAAATCTAAGTGGCTTCTCATTCTTCCTTGTGTTGTTCTCCAGTGATTACACTAAATACTCTTCCCTGCTTTGTGTCTGGCAGGTCTCTGGAGCTGTACCCGTTTAACGTCAAGTCTCTGCTGCGTCGGGCTGCAGCCTACGAGGGTCTGGAGAGGTACAGACTGGCCTATGTGGACTACAAGACCGCCCTGCAGGTCGACTGTAACATCGCAGCAGCTCACGATGGCACCAACAGGTCAGACAAGCACTGCCACCTTCTGTTTAGCTTTACTTCCTTTTAAAGGAACTGTATGTAGCCTTTGCTCTTAAAAAAATATAATGTAAAATATACTACAGCCATCACCGAACCTTGTTTTCGAGTGTCTTAACCTGCAGATAAGGGACACGTACAAGTTTTTCTCATTCTCAGTATATGGACCGGCTACGCCTGTTATGACTGAACATTGACTGAACATGAAGAAAGTCAAACATATTTAAAAAGGACATGAAACAGGTTAAGAGTTCACTTGAGTTTATTTAGGATTTTTACTTTATTTGATTATGTTTGTTTTTTTCTAGTCGGTAAAGAAGTGAAACAAAAACCCTTAACCAAAACCCGTTCACTAACTACATCAAAGTAAGAAAAAGACCATGTTGAGCTGGCCAATGTAAAATAAGGACCACTGTCCCTATCCCAAC
>KN468946.1:4237-27770 GCA_000787095.1 Periophthalmodon schlosseri | reverse complement strand
GGTATAGCTCAGTGTTATCTCTGTTGTTTTGTACTTTGAGGCTGTGTCTGTTTTTGCTGTTCTCTTGCAAACAATTTTGCCGTTTGAGGAGAGCAGAAACCGTACAGAGAAATAAGTTGATAAAGTCCCTGCTTCCATTTGAGCATCGGTTTTGTTTTGGTTTTGTTCCCATGACAAATTTTGGAGAAGGTTTTGAGAAACTCCTCTGGTTCTGAAGATGTTAGGAACCCATGTGTGTGAACCATGGACTGCACTGTTTGAAGACCTAATAAGTCCTGAGTCCTGTCTCCAGGCTTTGTCCCCCCTGTGGACTGTGTATATCCTTGTGTAATTTGCCTTGAATCTTCACTTCTGTCTTTTGATGAACGTCCAATTTTTCCTCCCTCTAAACCAGTATAGGACGAAGACTTGCTATGTTCAACCAGTCCTTCTGAATCAACCTGGGATACAGCATGAAAACCATCAAGGTCTGATTCATCAGACCTTGATGCTAAGTTCTCCATAGCAACACCAGAATTACTCGAGTGTGAATGTTCCCATCCAGCACCATAATAACCCATGGAGTGGTATAACCTATTTAAACCATTCTGAGTAAGTCCATATGATCTATAAATACTTGGTTCCTGAAATCCAGTCTGTTTGCTAAACATGGTAGATCTACTATCTTCTGGGCTTGCTACACCTGTTCTGTTAAGACTAGTTTGAGATTCATTAAACCTCATTCCACTTTCTAAACCTGGGTAAGTCAACTCTGTAACTCTTTCATAACCAGGTTGGCCCATAGACTGCACAGACAGAGCCATGTGATCTTGACTGTTCTGTTCTAGATCTTGAATCAACTTGGAACTGTGGAGTAATATGTTCTTGTCCTAAAGCTTCAGTTTGTGATCTAGAGTGAATAGTTCCTCCAATGCTTTGTCTTCTACGATCATATTTGTAATTCTTAATCTGATCAAATCCGTGTGAATTTTTAGCACTAGACTGACTCATCTGTTTTAACTGGGAATCGTGTTTTAGACTGGTTCGACTGTCAGTTGTAGACCCCATGGTTTCCATAGTCTCAGGTCTAGTTTCTCTATGGCTAATATTAGAAGACCTATCTAACCTTGATTGTCCTGGACCAAGCCTCTTTGAAATAGACCAATGTGATTCATCACTATAGTCTTTCCCAAGTCCTGTCTGAATAGTTGACTGTGGACTAGATTCTCTCCTACCTACACCCCTTTCAAACATGGACACCTCTCTGTTTACTACCCCAAAATCAAGTCTTCCTGGACCAGCAATGGGCTCTGTAGATCTGTCTTCAGTTCTCAGAGTGGTTTGGTCTAAAGACTCCAATGCTAAATCTCGCAGTTGACCTGGACCATCTATATAAATTGCAGGCCCTTCCACATGCAGTGTACTACAGCTATTTTGATCCGTTGACGTGCCTGGTCCTGCATTTCTACCTTGAATAATGTCAATGTTACACCTACTATGTCCTCCCATGCCGTTGCTTCTGGTCTGGAAGTCTGATGGTAAATCCTTAATTAACCCCCAAGAAACTGCGTTGTCCATTGGTTCTTGTGTTTCCTCAAATCTAGCAGAAATCAATTCATTAGTACTTGGTTTTGCATTATCTGGCTCTGCTAAACTTTGATCCATCTGTTACGGCCCTAGGCCTTAAGTTCTTTCATGTTCATGTATCTATTATGTTTTCTCTGTGTGTGTCCCTGAATCTGTCCCCTTCCACCCCTGAAATCCTGGCTGGGTGAGCCCATGCAGCTGATTGGAGGATGGTTTCCCACCTGGCCAATCCTGGGCCTCATCTGCAGCCCTCCCCCTTATTTAAGGAGATTCAGGACACCTGTTCGGGGCTGCTGGCCTGTGTGTGGCCAGTATGCCATTCGTATGTGTCTCTTTGTTATGTCACTAATGAGAGTGATTTTTGTAGTTGAGACACTCGTCTGTCAGTACTGACTCTGTGTTTGTTTGTCTAGATTTTGTTATGTTATTATAAAACTTGTGTTGTAGTTATCTTTACCTTTTGTTAAACCCTTGCAAGGAACCTTCTGTTAGACCCCTTTTGATTTGTTAACCCCTTTACATCCCTGTTCAATAAATTACTCTTTACTTTACCATTTTTCCATCTTGGTTTTTGTTACTTCCCTGACCCACACGAGCTGGGACGTAACACCATCATTTCAGTAAATTCTCCCATATCTGTACTGGTCTGGAGATCTTTAGGTCTTTTTTCTAGAAGCCTCCACAATCTGTCCTGGTCCATAGATTCTGATACCCCGTTCATGATGAGTTGCCAGAGTCCAGTTTGGCCAAGGAGATGTGTGGGTCCCCCTTCCGCCTCTTCCCAGGACCGTCGCCGATACAGAAACTCTGCTGTTGCTAGACCATCAACTTCAGTCCCAGAGAAGGACCATCTGGACTTGGAGCGATAAAGTTCGGTTGTGGACCCCTTTGTGGTTTGGACGATACCCACTTTCCAGCTTTGAACTGTTTGTAAAGCCCCAGGACCTTATGATCTACATGGGCTTGAATGGGGTCCCTGCTAGTGGTAGAGAAATGGGATTTTGGGGCAGGGGCGACTGGTTGGGGTTTTTGGTCAAGATTTGGTGCTTTAGTTTGCTTACTAGACAATGGATTCCTGGATTCTGCAATAAACAATATTCAAGCAACAATTAATGAATCATGTTGTCCTTTTAATGCAACCAAAACAGCATTTGCAACTGTTTATCTTTCATAAATCATACCCTTTTGTTCTTCACCAGGTTGCATTGAATTGCCAATGGGTTTCTTTGGTGTCGGTGTGTCTGCCAATGCAAATGAGTGATGCATTTGAGGCTCAGCAGGGGGCACTAGAGGTTTCACTGGAGGCTTGATTGGTTTGTCCTTTATCTTTGCAATACCTATTTAAAAAAAAAAGAAAACACTACACCAACAAGCATTTCTTCAACTTGTTCCTCTCTTGTTGTTTCATTCATTTCATTTTGTTTGACCGTATCTTGATTAAACACATCTTCTCCCTCTAGCTTCCCTACTGTTATAGTTTCCTTTCTGCTCTGCTCATAGCTTTTATCTCAGTTATTAACCAGTTTACTAACTAAATGTGTCCCTGTCAGTTCATTTGCTGTATTCTGTAGTCTCTTTTTTTCAAGTGCAGTATCAAACCCCACTTTCTCCTCAAACCCCACTTTTGCTCCTCTTAGGCCAAACAAATTTGTATAATCATTATCTTCATCCTTTCCTGCATCTTGCTCAGACAGTCTCTCCCCTTTGAGGTCTTCTTCCTGGCTGTCATTGCTATATTTATGCTGAATAGGTGCATCCAGATCTGGCCGATAGTCCCATTGCAAGTAGGGAGTTTTCTTGTCTTTCTTGGCATGTCTTCGAGTTCTGATACTCTCGTAGTTTTCTCCATAGTAACCAATGAAAAACTCCTCATCTTCTTTGATGTTTTCCACACTGTCTGACTCCCTCTTGGCCCGTTTCTGCACCCCTTTCCAGCCCCGGATCACAGAGTTTGGGATGAAGACATCAGAAGCGTTGGGCCACTTCACTGCAGGGGGAGGCTCATCCTGGGACTCACTGGTTTCCATTGGTCTTATCTAATGCACAATAACAGCCACTTGAACCTATCAAAACAAATGAGAAACTTAAAATTCTGTCATAATAATAAAATGGTATCCCAAATTAACAATCTATACTTAAAAATACACCACACACATTTTGGTTATAATAAAAATGTTGAAATTAAAAGTGCATGATGGAACTTTTCTGGGGGTCACCTATTTCTCTCCATGGTGTTGTTATTGCTTTCTTTACCTAAAATGTTCCACAGTACGGCACTAATCTATCTTACATTTCTTCAATTACAAATGTTTTAATTGAAGACAACAAAGTGACAGACCCCAGAAAAGTTACATGCTGCTCCTTTAAATGTCTGCTTTGTGCTACTTTTTAGGGTTTAGGAGCTGATACTGCGTTAGGCCTCTGTACCACAAGTGTAATAAACATGGGCCATATAACAGTAATGTTAAATATTGTCTTCTATTAAAACACTTAGAAGACACTAAAACACAGTCCGTCACAGTCTGCTAACGTAACTGAAGCATTATACAAACCTAAAGAATATAAGTAAACTAGGGTTAGAGATTCATGATGTTGTTGTTGATTATTTCGCCCGATGAAGTTTGTTGAGCCCGTTCCGCCAACTTCATGCAATGTTTTGATGCTTCTTCTGATTATTTACATTTGAATAATATTAACAGTTAACAGTGTAAAATGGAATTCAAATCAGTTCAACAGTCATTTATGAAGCTGTGGATTTGGGTTTGTCATGCATTTTGGATTTACATCAATTCTGGCATGCAAAATATAACTTCAATTGTAAATTTTAGACATATCATTGCTGGGGAAAAAAATGAACAGGAAAACACACCCCTAAGTCCAGAAAATTCCTTTAATAAAGCCTGAATTTCATGTAATACTTTTTATTTTACCATCACACCATGACACAAATTACAAACTATTATTATATTATATTTTCCAATAACGTCATACCATTAAAATGAACAGTGGCCGTTACACATCGTTCATGGTGTTTATTAAATACAGATGTTTTACACCAATGGAGATGGACTAATGGAGAATCTTTCACTCTTATTTGATACTCAGTCAATTGATAAACTACATAATTCATTACTATTTTAAAGTTGCTATTTCTGTTGTACATAAAACTTCACAATAGCATGGTCACCCAAAGCTGCATATTTTATGTTTAAATGCAGTTAACACCTGAGATACAGAGCATTACTCGTAGCATGCCAATAACTGCGATGGTCCTTCAAAAATATTACACTTGGAAGAGACATTTAATAAATAAATTTGAAAGGAAATGGAAGACTTTATCATCCCAAAAATATAATTATTTACAACTTGAACTTACAACTAACATTAAACATTAAGAGGCTGCTGACCAGAATCATAAGCTACAGTATGATTGTCAATATTGCAGTTTGTGCCACCTTCAAGTCACTTTGTTTAAATATAATGTAAGCAAAGTAAAGGAGTGAACTGCATGTGCTACACGTGGGCTGTGTATCTGGGAAGTTTGCTATGAAAATCTCAGACAGGACACAAAATAAACAATTTCATTATGTCTCCAAACCTACAAATATTTACCAAACCTGAGCTCGGAGTGTTTGATATGTAAAAATGAAATGATGGGATGACCTGCTTTGTACTAGTAGCAGGTAACATGTGTACTCATGTTTGTAAGTAATAAGGTATGTTGTCAAAAAAACAATACCCAGATCTTAATCAATACTTAAATTAGTATTGAAAATACTCATTTAAACACATATCAATATTGAAAATAATGCATTAATAGGACAAAATTTTCCTTTCCTGAATAGTTTTAGTAATAGTTTCTTGGCCTTTCCCCTATAAAGTTGTGTTTTATTAATTTTGTACATTAATAGGCCTATATTATATAAATAAATATTAATTTGACGTAGAGTGCTCTGCATGAATTGGTTTCACATTGCCTTTTTATGCCCCAATTTACTATTTCTCTATTATCCACATAAAGATTTACAATTTTAATTTATTAGCTACAGATAGTTCAGAATCAAAATTCTTTTGTCACCTGAATGCCCCAAATGAAATTAGCAGAAAGAAGACAGTGACTGAATGAATTTATTTAGCTATCTAGTTATGCTCCTGTCTAAGTTTATGTCAAAATTGTTGTTTATGGGCATTGGCATTGAACGTAAATGAAAAGTAATGCAAAAAGATCAATGTAACAATTCATTTTTACTTACAATTAAATGTAAGCTTTCATTTTGAAATCGACTGCCATAAATACTGAACCTGAGTCTTTTTCTGTTAATAGGAAGCTCTTACTGTCGGTGTTACATCAGACATACTATATTTTCATGTACAATCATTAAGAAAAATAAATTAATCACTTATTATTTCACAAAACTGGGCTCTGAGCTTCCACACAGTGCAGCTTTCTCCCAGTCCAAACTCCCTTGTGTCATGCAGCAAAAGTAAACCAGAAGATGGCGCTAGAGGATTAATGGTATCAGCATTAGTCCTCATGGAGCATCAATGAGCAATACACCCTCAGTGAAATGTCTTTGTGAAGCCACTGACAGCGCGTTGTAGTCTTTTTCAATTCATTATAACTTTATTTATTGCAGTTTTGGGTCATTCCTGCATCAGAGTTTCCCTCCAGTCGAATGTGTGGTTTGGTCCATGAGTCAGAGGCAGGATGGGTGGGTCCACTAACTGCCACACCCCTGTGTCCAACTGCTCCTCACAGGAACAGAAGCCCAAGTATGGAATCTGCAAGAAATTTAAGAAATTTAATGTACTGTTTAAGTAATACCTATCACTGTTCCACTTTTAGATAATAAGATTTTTTATTTCTTCACAGCTGCACTATGTATTGTGTTTAATGTTCCCATACCTGTTAGCATCTGTTAAGTCTTCTCTGTGTTGTTGTAAAGTGCTCTATAAATAAACTTTGATGTATTGAATACATACGTAAAAACAACAATGTACCTGTGAGATAACCACCCAGGTAAACCTAATATACTGTCATAGAAACGACTTCTGCAGTCTATTCGAATATTACCATAAGGTCACCACTATCCCGCCAATATAGTTCATGTCTCATATTGTCCAACTGTAAACATGGCCTCTTCCTACTCATATAAATAGAGAACTTCAACTTCTGCCTATCTTTTCCCTGACCCGTGAAGAACAGAATGATTTTTTATACCAGTAATTATAACTTATATATTGTACTGTATAAAACTTAACATGTTGCAAATTCTACTTTTATTTCTTTATTTTTGCTGAATTGAGAGAATTGGTGCAAAAATGTCAAGTGACTTGACATTGTTTAAGCCATAAAAAAGATATATATTATTAAATTAAGAAGGCATATCCTCGGGTTTCAGAATGATGAAAAATTAGGACTGTTGCCATAACGATTAACAAAATATTATATCTTTTAAATGAAAAAAAATGTTGCACATAATGGGAAGCTGAACCCCATGAACACCTTTTAATCATTTCTAAAGACTGCGTCATGCCATTTTTGCAACAGTTTTCTCACATATACTTCCATGTTGTAATGCGGTGAAAAGTGCAATCCCAAATTCCAAACCCATTCATGTTGTACACTAATATTCCCATTGTATTTAGTGATTCATGGACTGTAAATACTTTAAATACAAAGTGGATGGGTGGACCCACCTTTCGAACCACTTGTATGAAGTCTTTGGTGGTCTGTGGACCTCGGCCCTGCAGCTGTCGAGTGCAGGCCTCCAGAGAAGACGCGTGGGCTACAATCAGCACGTTGTTTCCTGTCAAGAGGCACACGCAGCTATATGAATTTAAACTGTAACACAATGAATAATTCTCTGCTGTTTTTAGACACATGTCCCAGGACAGGACAGGACGGGGGAGTTACCGGTGTTTCTGCAGTCGGACAGGATGTCTTTGGTCACTTGGTAACTCCGGCTCATGTACGTCTCATAGGATTCAGACACAGTGAGTTTGTTAACAGGAATCAGCGGTCTGCAAGAATCAAGATTAAATAAATAATGTGTTGTAACTTCACGGTGCAGGTCAATTTTGTTTGTCGGACAATTTATTCATTTATTCATTCATGTTGGTCAATTTATTTATTCATTAATTCCAGTGAAGTCCTCCCCACTTGTATTGAATTACCATTATGCAAACATTTGTATATTAATTTATGTTAATTAAAATCTAAAACTCTTTGAACAGGTAGCATATTCAGATTCAGTGTTTAAATGTTAAATATGGCGTGGTGGTGGTCAGTCTCACCTGTACGTTGTGTCTACACTGAAGTGGGAGGCTGCCAGGTCAGAGGGAGAAATCCAAGCAGGAAGTGAGTTTCCTGAAACCCACTTGGTCCATTCAAACAAACCAGGCTCTATCCGCAGCTTCAGCTTCCCCTCCTGCTGCAGACCTGAAGGTACAAAGAAAGCAACTGATCATGCATGTCTAATTTTAGCCTGGGTCACTAGAAATAATCATTTAATTAAATAAAGCTGCATTACACAACTTTTTCTTGTAAATGAGTAAAATAGGTTAAAAGCAGTACTTGGTGGGAAAAATCAGCGAGCTCCACGCTGTCTGCATCGATGTATTGTACAATGTATATTACAGTATGGGATATGAGCTGACCACCCTAAGACAGATTTAAATACTTACTCCCTCCTTTTACAGTTTTAAAATATCTCATCTTCAATAATTAAAACAATTAAACAACTTGTAATATCCCAGAAGAAGTACAGTTGTTATTGGCCAAAGTACTGAGAATGAGATGCATTGCTTAAAGTCAGTTTTTATAATACATTGTTTACATTGGCTCTCACCTTTTAGGATATTCTGCGCTGTCTGGACACATCGTAATGAAGGAGAGCAGTACACAAACTCTATTACTGTGTTACTTTCTAATAGCGCCTCCCCTAGAAATGCAAAAGATTAAATTATCTCTATAGCACACAAATTTCACAAAGACAAATATTTCTGTTAAAGTTAAAGTTGCCTTACCCACGAGCCGTGCCTGTGTACACCCTAACACAGTGATGGGAGCGTCCATCTCGTAGTCCCTCTGCCCTCCCCACATCGGGATACTCGGAGGCATATTCAGGTTTGAGCGAATGTATCGACCTTGAGAAACAAAAACAGCATGAATATTGTGTTTTGGAAATAAAATCATGAAGATCAGTAATATGAACAGTTGAGACGCCCATTCTTTTTAGGGGTTATGGTAATCTATCTCTATAATAAGTTTAGGCCTATAACGGAGGACGGAGTGTAGTAGAGGGAGGAAATGGAAAACGTTGCAATTGTCGTTTTTGGAGATATGGAAAATTTGAATTTTGAGTATATCGTCTTCATTAAAAGCTAGTAAAAAGACTGCATGAAAGCTGTCGCAAAATAAAAAAAGAGGAGAATACAACAACAAAATACTAAGACAAAAATGCAGCTCAACTTCTGTTAAAATTGCAATGCCAAAAGATGGACCACCAGACCATTACAGGCAACAACAGACAACTATATAGAATAACAAAAAAAGAAAATTCTCAGAACCCGTGCAGTGTTTTGAAAAATGTAAAAACCCACAGTTAACAGGGAGGACAAAATGGATGACATCAGTGCAGTATTTTCAGTGTGCAATAGTTTAGAGTGGGCAACCCCCACCTCCATTAATCTACATATGATTTATAGTCAGTGTAAAAAGACGCCTGTGTGATAAATGCTCCTCTTTATTAAATTCACAGATAAATTGAGAAATTTTGGTGTAATAAATTATCTGTATACATTTGCTGATACTATCTAGAATTATTTATCACCAAAACTGCAGAGTCCACTGTAGTAATAGCCTGAATATACACAATTTGAACAGCCCTGAGAAATCGTAATTTATTTGAATTAGGATAGTGCATATTAATTAATGTGTCAGCAAGTAGCTCCAACATAAATATGCCACCAGAGTTACCACAATAGCTAAATGTCCTCAATTGTCTTAAGGCAGATAAAAACAAGACACATTAAAGACATATTACTTGACATCACAAAACATTAAACATTACCTTTACTATCGGAGCAGAGGGAGAGCCAGTGCTTCCCAAACACCACGTCCATCCTCTCTCCGTGACGACAAACAAAAAGGGTCCTCTTCGGCGGTCGAGAGTGACTGCCGCTGATCCGCAGAACCTGCTACAGACAAATAAGAAAAAAACATATAATACCAGTTTTTATATAACTGGTATATAGTGGTCTATATATTTCTGGCATGGCTTTCAAGGTCAGCAGAGCAAATTCAAACACCTGTACTTTGCATCCTCAACTTCAGTCTCATCTGCGAACATATTTTATTTTTACATCTACAAACCTTGTCATTGGTCTTCCTCTACTTTTTCTATCAAGGCCGGTTGAACCCACGACTAACCTCAGCTTCTCTAGATCCATTAAGTCTGCATATGTCTTTATATATGACTTTACAAGCAGTATTTCTAACATGAGCTGTCCCTAATGAACTAACTCCTAATCCTATCCATCACTGTCACTCCAAAAAAGAGCATGAGCTCTGCTATTTATTAAAAATCCTACATAATGAAAAAATGGACAATGGTGTTTCCTTCTTAAAAACACCTGATTAATCCAGTTCTCAAATCACCTTCACTGCTTATCTAGTCAATCAGTCCTGGCCCTAGATCTTTTGGTGCCCTATGACAAATTACTGATGGCCCCCACCCATGGTAATATATTCTAGTATAATATTGGGTACATTTGCCAAAACCTTTGTAGGCATTAGCAGTGTTGGATCTAACTGTTTCCAGCCCAATAATACCCCTAAAACCTGCCAGAAATGATTATTCCATAGTTTAATATGATATACAAAATTTCACCAAAGCACAAAGGACAAAGTAACATCAAAGCAAGGCCATTAGTCAGGAAGAAAATAATACAATTGTGCTCTATTCATGCATAGCCTGCACGTACTTCATCAGGTCTAACATTTGTCATTGAATCAACTTCAGCAGTAGAAATTATTTATTTTTAGCTTAGTTCAAAGAAGGTGACTCAAGCTTAATCTCATGTGATGCCAACACTAAAGTGTACAAAAAAGGCTGTGTTCAAACTTGGCTTGTCCTGATTTGGTGCTGTTCCTGTCTTGGTTTAGCCTTGGTCTAATCCTGGGTTTAGTCCCATATTTGTGGACACAGCCGTAACATAGAAAAACAACTACCTGCATGGGATGACAGATGAGGCTGAGGGAGGGTGTTTCTCCGGGGCTGGAGTTTTCAGGGCGGCGACTGTCCAGCAGTCCATCAAACATGCCTCTGTCTTTAGCGCTCTTGTCGGACGGACCACAGCTGAAGAACGAGTGGGACCTGAGGAGAAGAAAGGGAGAATCCATGAGCCTGAGTGAGTTCAATTTATCTGAAAAATGAGGCAGACACCAAAGTTGAAATCTGGTTGAAGACTGACGCTATATGACAAACACTAAAATAGTAACTTTGCCTCACCTTGGCTCCATTGAGATTTTTAGTTTAACGCCATACTATGGAACATTCCAGGCAAAGCAATAGCATCTCAATGGAGACAAGAAGGTAGCAGACCCTCCACCAGAAAAGTTACATAGTGCACCTTTAATTTAACTTCCAAGTGACCCATATTTAGATCCCCATGACCAGTTGAGAACCACTTCATCAAATTCCCCTTGAATGAGTGTACTGTCTGTATTTGTGGCCGTTGTCTCACCCGTGAAAGACCCATGTGTCCGACTCATCGGCCAGGGTGACGTAGTTTTCAGGCAGTAAACCGGACAGCCCCGTGGAGAGGGAGGTCCCGAACACCCAACCTTCACTGGTGCTGTTCTGGTCCACAGGAGACATGAAGACATAATCCCCCGGGACTAACTCCAGCTCATCCTCGTTCTGTGGAGTGTAGGGGTACTGCACCCGCAACGTCTGGGAAAGTAAAATATGAAGTTAAATATATAAGACTAATATCAATACTAGGAAGAGAAGGGGTAAATATTTTAGAACAAAGCTAATAATATATGGATTCACAGATGTAATTTTTGAGGCATCAGCATCCGGGTTAATGTAATACTCTGATCAAAAAGTTTAAAATCTAAAATCTATCTGTAAGGACTAAGATAAATTGATAGTTGCCAAGTAAATCTAATTGTGGGTATTATGTGATAATAGAAATTCATGATGATGATATAACTCCCATTAATCACAGTTAGAAGTACAAATTAATGTATGAAATGTTATAATCTGCAGGCTTTGGAGTCTCTCATAATTTGATACATGGCTTACAATGCAAAAATCGGTTTATTGCATATGATCTTCTATGATATATCACTGTTATAAAAAGAAAAAAGTGGCCTTGTTACAACAGAATTTCTTTGTTAAACATGCACATTCCATTTATGAAATCACTTAAATAAATAAATAAATAGTTAAATAAATAAAACAGTGACTAGACCTGTCACAATAACAAATTTTGAAGCATGATATATCGCTACAGAGAAATATAGCGACAAATGATAATACTGAATCTAATGCCACTAATTAAGCTTTAAATAATGATAAAGATAATAACAGTGAATACGCCAACTGCACTGTATGAACATTTACTTTCACTAAATAAGCAACAAATTTATGTGAATTGTACCTGAAAATACTCATGGTGATATGTTGATATAGCATCTTGAGATGTCAATATTTGATAATTAAGCATCACAATATATATATATTTTTTGGAACATCCCACTCTGAAAGTAGATGTTGTTTTTACTTGAATAATTACTTTTGTACTATATTACCTTGTCTGTGATTTGTTGAAACATTGTTTAGAGACGGGTACCTCATGGTTAGCAAATCGAATGTCTCGGGAGAAAAGGACGGCCAACCAATCACAGCCCAGCTTGACCTCGATGCCCTTGGCCAATTTCTCCAGAGAAGGCAGGTGATCCGTGGGGAAATTATAGGCCAAAGTCACATGAAGCTGCTTCTTATGAGGCTCCACGTGGACTTCTGCAACAAGAAATACACAAAATGTTTAATATGTTTGGTAACTTTAAAGGTACACTATGTATTTTTTATAGTAGAGGGGAGAGGAGGAAGATGGGAGATGTGACTGCTTTGCCTGGAATGTTCCACAGTATGACTTTAAACTTGTTTATCTCCATAGAGACAAGCAAGTTACAGGTCGGATCTGTGGAGAGGCGATCCCGCACATAGTTAAAATGCATGTTTTTCAAGGTGTTTTTGAGCAATAAAACACCTATAGTTTAATAAATGCAATATTGATTAGTTTAATGCCATACTGTGGAACATTTCAGGCAAAGCAGTAACATCAAGCTGGTGGCAGGCTATCAAGCAGAAAAGTTACAGAGTGCACCTTTAACATTAAAATAGACTTTGAAATATAACAACAGCAGTCTTTCCATCATTTCCATATCTGATCTGGTTGACAATTTAATCTGCCTCTTCATATCAGAACATAAATACACTATGACAGCATTAGCGCCAACAGCCCAGTTCTAATCTGATTTGGCACCTACTCCACAGCCTAAAATAGAGTCAGCGGTCATATTACATTTTCTGCTCACGATGTAGAGGGAGTGAATCTGGTGTGAATGAGTGGCAGGAACAGCAAACATTTTGGTCATCTGAATTTGCACAGTAAATTAATGTTGACATAGTGTATTACATAAAAAGGCCAATACCCCTTTTTACCAATAGCCCTTTTTGACAAAACTCTGAAAGATCGCAATAGTAGTAGTAGTAGTAACAGCAGTAGTACCATTAGTAGTAGTAGTAGCAGTCGTGGTAGTAGCAGGAGTAGTAGTGGTAGTAGTAGGAGCAGTAATGGCAGTAGTAGTAGTAGCAGTAACAGCAGCAGCAGCAGCAGTACTAGTAGTAGTGGCAGTAGTAGTAAGTCCTGTGCTCAGGTCTCTGCACTGGCTTCCTGTGGCTCAGAGAATAGACTTTAAAGCAGCTCTGCTTGTGTACAAGTCTCTCCATGGCCTAGCACCAAAGTACATGTCTGACATGTTAGTGCCATATGAACCATCTCACTCTGAGGACTTCAGGGACCGGCCTCCTGCTGGTGCCCAGAGTCAGGACTAAAAATGGGGAATCAGTGTTTTCAGTTTTATGCAGCTAAAACCTGGAACAGGTTTTGACAATGTTTAAATCCAGGCTCAAAACAGTTCTGTTTAGCTGTTCTCTTTTAATGTTAATTTTATGATGATTATTTATGTTTTAATTTAATTTTTATTGTGATTTTAATGTTTTTCTTATTCTGTAAAGCACTTTGAATTACTTTGTGCATGAATAGTGCTATACAAATAAACTTATCTTGCCTTGCCCACTAGTAGCAGTAGCAGCAACAGCAGTAGTAGAGCTAGTGGTAACAGCAGAAGAAGGTTGAATTCTGTCAACAGGTTTTTAGAGTGAATGTGTTTTACCACTCATCCAAGTAGATTCTTCAGTTTTGACAGAGCTCTGGCTCTGGCTTAAATATCTCTCTAAAGGTAGGAGTTAACAGAATTCAACCTCTACCTAGATGAGGGATTACACAGGCTAGTGGTAGTAACAGCAAAATCAGTGGTACAAGTAATATTTTCCAATTCAAATTGCATGGTACAAAATGATTGTTTACATCTAAAAGACTCCATTGTGGTCAGGAAATATTTATTATAGACTATAGTTTATAGATGTAAATGTCAAACCACTTCCATAACCTGCTTTGTTTGGTGTTACTTTTGAAATCAGACTTTGAGGTTTTGGTTTCTTTTTCATATGTGGGAGGAAAATACTTAAAGCTTGAGTTTTTGAGTGGGGCACACAGTACTGACAATAAAGTTTTTGTCTGTATAAGTAATATGAGTAAATGTAAAAATGTCCAGTATACCAAAAATGAATAATACAATTTAAAGTGCAATATAAATACTGTGGGTCATTATCATTATTAGCATTATAGAGTCTAACATTCTTGTGTTCTGTATTGAATTTATTAATTTTCAAAACCCCCTTGTGATTAAATTTCAAGTTAACTATTGAAAATAATGCATAGGACTCTAGTTGAATATATTTTGTGTCTCTGGACTGTACCTGCTTTCCGCGTTGCCTCTGTGGCGAAGTCAGCGGCAAACTGTTTGAGCACGTCTGCCACCTGGTCCTCCACAAAGAGCCCAATGAAGTTTGAGGAGGTATAGAGCTCCAGGGGCAAAGGACTGGGGAACCGGCCCCTCCACTGCTGCACTGTGGTCTGTAAGGACTCACACAGGGCCTCCACTTTGTGATCTGCACACTGAGAAGACAGTGTTATCTAATTAATAATGAAGAAATGCAACGTAATAGGAAAGAAGGTATAGCAGTGTTGCAATGATACTGTATGTAAGTAGGAGTAACTAATGGTAGTTTAGTGAGTGGTGGAAATAATATTTGCATTATTATAAATTACTATACTAGCTACTCTGCCGCTTTTCTAGTGGAGGGTCCGCCACCTGCTTGACTCCATGGAGGTGTGATTGCTTTTCATGGAAGGTTCCATAAAATGGCATTCAACTTATCTATCCCGTATGTATGTAATTATACATGCACTGACCATGTGAAAAGGTGACAGACCATCCACCAGTTACATAGTGCACATTTAAAAGTAGCTGCTTTAGTAGCGGTAGTTAAAACCAGTTAGTAGTAATATATACCATCTGCTTATGTCGTTTTACTCAAACTACAATATTCTGTTACTTTCACATCAACACATACAGCACATTTTTTTCAGAGAACACAGTAAAATCTATAAATTCTACTACTGCTATCTACTCAGACAATTCCTTGAGGAAAATGATCTTTCTTGTTGCTTTCTAGTGCACAAGTGTATTTTCCATTAGATAATGATCTAAACTAACCATGAAGAACTGGCAGAGGGTGATGTGGGGGAAAATGTTGTGGGCCTTGTTTTTGCCGCAGGTGACTCGACTCTGCTGCCAGAAGTGGGACAGTTGGTTCTGGAGGGGTCCACTGGGGCGCAGGTACAGCACAAATTCACGGGGCAAAGGGTCATCCAGGAACGGGTCGTCTACGTGGGAGAACAGCCTGGACACGTGGAAAGTGAATAAATATAAAACTATAGTGTAGCAATATCCACCACTAATACAGGTACATTTGGTCAAATAGTTGGAAATGTTTTATTGTTTTGCTGTTTAGTTTTGCTTCTAACTCAAAATACACTGCTAGGCCTGTCATGATAATTCCTATGAATGTGAAAGATGGAACAATATATATTGGGGCTCAGTATTTATCGTCTGTACAATTTCTTTGCAATAGTTGGGAGATTTTTGCAATTTTTTTGTAATAAGGTAAGATTTTGAGCTGTAGAAGGTAAAATGAATAACTTCTATGGTTGATATTAGTTCATTCTGACATTTATGTGTTGCAGCTCAGGCTTTTTATGATGATTTTCATGTCTATATAAAAATTGGTTTACTGGGATTATCCTGCTTCTTGTCAGTGGCATAAAATAGTTTCAATATTATCGTTTATCATAATAGTTCTCTGTAGAAATATATCATGCTTCAAAACGTGTTATCATGACAGGCCTATACACTACCAGTAAAAGGTACACTTTTTCATTCATCGTTCTGCTTTATTTCTATGAGTATTTGCATTGTAGATTCTCACTGAAAGCCTCAAAACTATGAATGAGCACATATGGAATGCAGCAAACAAAAAAATAAACTCAAAACTTATTTTAGATTTTTTTTAAATAGCCACCCTTTGCTTTGTACCCTGGTTTGCACTTTTTGGATTTCTTGACCCTGACAAGGCACAGCTGTGAAGTTAAAATTATTTCAGGAGACTTCATCAAGAACCTCACTGACAGAGGTCCAAAGGTTTGCAGCACTGTCAACAAAGCAAAAGGTGGCTACTTTGAACATTTGAATATAAAATATAAAAATAATATATAGTTGAGTTATTTCCCTTTTTTTCTTTGCTACATAATTCCACATATCTTACATTATATATCTGATGTCTTCCTTATGTATCTAAAATGTAGAAAGAAGCAAACATAAAGAAAAAACATTGAGTAAGATGGTACAGTATGTTATTTATGTTGTTTCCTTCCCATATAATTTTTTTATTTGTTCCCCAAGTATTTTAAGTTATTTAATCTTTTTTAATAAAATATTAAATAAGAAATATCCCAACATGGACTTATAGGTGAAATATAGGTGAACTATTTGAGTTATAATGGAAACATGTGGTAGATCGTCTTATAAATAGAAGGTTGGTGGTTGAACTACAGTTTTGAGCAATTCTATTGTTGGGCAAGACATTTCACCATGATACTTGTTTGAATGTGGTGTGTGATTGGTGGTAAACACAGAGGCTGTTTTTTCCCACCAATCAGGGGGGCAATAAGGATGCTGTAGTAAGTTGATAAGATGCAGACCAGTAGATGGCAGTGTGACCCACATTCAAAGCAGTGAGTCATAGTGGTAGTGAACATCTGTGGAAACATCTGCCCATGGAAACTCACCAGTCACAGGCAGCTTGGACGCTTCGGCCTCCTGTCGACACAAGGGCTTTAAGTCTGAAAAAAAGCAAGAAAATGACTTTAAATATTCTGTACCCAATTTTTCCTATGTATTTTAGCTAAATTTGTCTTGCCCCAGCTCACGAGGTCAGAATAAGTCTGCTGCGCGCTGTCTGCATCTAATTAGAAAGCATTTTATTGTCAGATAATCAGGAAGTGCGTGAAAAAGATTTATAAACTCTTTGAAGTCAATGCTCGGAATGCATAAGGCAAGTAAGGAATAAGTTTGGACCACTGCAAACTGTTTAAAATGAACTAGTTCTGTTTTTCATGTTTTTAGAACAGTAAAAGTCACAAACAGCGCCTTTAAAGGAGCACTATGTAACTTTTTTGCTGGAGGATCCGCCACCTTCAGATATCTGGATAGGCAAGCCCACTGACTATAAGAATACGCATTTTTCAAGATAATTTTGAGCAATTAAGACACCTGTAATTAAATAAATCTAAGACAGATATGTTTAATGCCATACTGCGGAACATTCCAGGCAAAACAATAACATTTCCATGAAGACAACGAACAGGTAGCGGAAACTCCACCAGAAAAAGTGACGTAGTGCACCTTCAAATATAATCATTCACAAATAAGAACACCCAGGCTAATTTTCTCAGTGATTCATGCCTGTAATAGTTCATAGAAACAAAAACAGAAATAGATTGACACCTGTGTGGAAACTATGAGTGTAAAACATGAAAGGAGTTTAAAAGGACAAGAGACAGGGAAAAATATCTTACAGAAACGGCTTAGGGACTCAGTGCGAAAATGTCACTGGAAAAAGAAACTCTTGTGAATTATTCATCCACCTCTGAATGAATAAACTGGGCAGCTGCAGAAATGTAGGTTGTGTATGTTCAGGCGAATGCAGTATGACGCAGATGGAAATGTTACTTTAAACAGTAAGAAGATAATGTCATTTACTTTTATTGAAGGACATTTGATCAAGTAATTATTTCCTTTTTTTGCATTTTAAAGGTGCACTATGTAACTTAATGGGGAGGATGCGCCACCTGATGGTATTCAACGTATCTATCTCCGTGGAGACAAGTGGGTAACACCACCAGGCCAACTTACCGACCCTGCTCAAAATAAAAATGTGATGTATTTCAAGGTATCTTTTAAGCAATAAAAATACCTGTAATAGATTAAATGCAAGATAGGTATAGGTTTAATACTGTGGTACTGTGGAACTTCCTGGACAAAGCAATAATCATCTCCATGGAGACAAGCAAGTGGCGGATCTCCCAACAGAAAGTTACATCTTTAAGAATAGTATTAGACCAAGTATGGAAATTCAAACGGAAATATCATGAAAATTAAAATGAATGTAACTATTCCCTAGATTTAATAACTGACTTATCTGACTAGGCGTTTCTAGATCATTAAGTACTACGGATATTTTCACTGCAGTGGGTTTGTGAGGCTACATTTTCTATTTAAACGGTTAATAATTTATCAGCAGAAGTTGACTGTTGAGAGCACTTCTCACTATAGGGGATTCTACTTCCACCTTCTCATAAAGTTTGGTCGTGAATATTCAGCAATGAGACGAGTTCATGAAAGTCTCCAGGCAAAACTGCATGGATTCTAATATCCTCCTCTAAAAATGTGTCCAAAAATAGTCTGAAAATGTGTGCAAAAATATCTATATGGTCTATACGGGTGATCTCGTGTGGGAAGGGTTTGATGAGTTTGACTGATGACTAACTGTGAATTATCTAACAAATAATAAATCTAATTTTAGCCAGAAAAATAATCAAGACAGAAATGTTGTTTTGTTTTATATTGCAATTGTATTTATGAGATTGGTTTCAAAGAATGGCTGTGCCAGATTTTAATCAAGATTCCCTCATTTGTAATCACCAATGATAAACTTGGGTCTTTTTAATCAAAAGGTCTACAGCCAATCCTCTATCAGTAAAAGCATGTGTTTTGGAGAAGAGTTCAGACTTTGGAGGAAGAAATGTGACATTTTTTTGTAATTAATATTGGAAATTAATAATGAAAGCAAATGTATTTGTTTTTAATAAGACAAAACCAAATAAAAAATCGTAATTGATCAATATGTCATATCGCCCAGCCCTGTCGCTAAGTCTGGTTGTATTAGTAATAACAGTAACAGTAAGCCTGTTGTAATACTGTGTAAAAGTAATTGGTAATACCATCAGTCATAGAAGTAATTTTAGGATGGTCATTATATTAATAATTAAGTCTGCATAGTTTTTTGTTTTTTTTTAACAACATCATCTGGACTGTCAAGAAAAACAGGCAATGTAAACATTGTTTCTTCATTTGTTCCATTTTAAAACTTAAATGTAGCCTACTGTTTTTAGGCCCAGAGACAATGTGCACATATTTCATCATTCTAGATAAAGAATAACTCATAATGACTCCATGAATAGTCAGTCGTTTTGTAATGGTTGATCTATATTTAAATTAACTTACCATCAGCATGGCTATTGTTAGAGTTAAGTTTATGATGCACAAAGAGGTTACAGTAAACTCACAGAGGGGATTCAAACAAAGCGAATGGTAATTTATCTTTTCATGTTGGTGCTGTCATTGTGCACACCTGGAGGCCTCGGTGATAAGCAATAAAGAATAAGAGATTACATTATTCCCATTAGAGCCACACAATCCAATTAGGCTGCATTCACCAGATAAGAGCAGCTAGTGTATATGCTAATGTGTGAAATCTGCAGAGGGGGAACAGCCTCTTAACACAGTCTGAACACATCATCAGATCTGTTTTAGATTAAGGCAATATTATTGAGGCATTAAGATGGAATTTAATTTGTGTCACTTCTTCTCAAAAAATGCCAAAAGAGGTTACTTGAACTCAGCAACAGATTGGAATTGATGAATCTGTTCAAGTATGTATTAATTAATGGGTCTATAAACAACTGTCTAATTAAAAAGGGAATGGATTGCGAATGCGTTATAGCCTGTGGTCTATAGTGAGTTATTTCGACAGTGAGTGTTAGTACAATTATTGAACTTATAACTTAGGGGTCACCTTAAGTAATCCAACCAACCACCTTGATCCTCATCCTTCTTAGGCCTATGCACCCACAAGATTTAACCTTGTTGATGGAAAAGAGAAAAAAGTTTAGGTCATGATTTTTGATTTGATCACAATTGTCATACTTATCAACTTACTTACTCAACTTACTTATCAACAACTTGTCAAACTTTATATTGGCTTAATAGGTAACTATATATTCCTCTTTTATGGGTTAACTGTTCTGCATGAAGCTGCATTAACAGAAAAGCATTGATTCACATATACACATTAACAGGTTCAGATCACCAATTTTATATATGCTGTCATTTGAAGCTAAATCAAATCCATTATAGTCCTTCACTGCTTCACATCGTCAGCTCTGCGCCTGTCTTTTACTCAATGAACTTTAAATTGTATGATCTTTTCTTTCACTCTTCCTTTCCTTCTCATGTGGGTGCTACATGTTCAGTAAGAGCGAAAACTGCCTCTTTAGCACCGCCTACACACAAGCAACAAAAGCCTTAAACTAAAAACATGAATGAGATCACGTACGTTTAGTTTTATCAGTTAAACAGAGTCCTGGAAAAGAGAAGTGTGTCCTATGATCCCACGTCGTCCCATTTGTCACCAATTAGTCACAACAAACTCAAAACTCCACAGTGTAAAGGTCAGCATCGGACCTATTGTAAAAAAAAAAAAAGTGCTGTAACCAGCTGGAGCTGGTTTGAGTCAAGTTTAGTCCTGATGTAGACTTGATGTTTTGAACTCGGGGAGATACACTGATGACCAGACTTACATCTTCGTAAAGTGTTCGAGAAGTGTGTACTCTATGCTGATGATATCTCCTGCTGTTGTCCATATAAATCGTTATATCCCATTTTGGAATGAGATATAACACATTCCAAAATGGGATATAACGATTTTTAAAAATTGCTAACTAAGATATCATCAGCATGCATCCTGCTAATGAAACTACTGCACATCACATCAAGTTTATGACGATGTAGTGTGTTGTTCTGTATCAATCTTTAGTATATTTACAGAAAATGGGCACATTTTGTGCGTGCACATGGGTGACGAGAGGCTTGTGGGCTTAGCATTGGACAGAATCCTATCGCTAACCAATAAGGAGTGTTCGAATAGCAATAGCAATAAATTATTCAAACATGCATGGGTAACATCTAAAACCTCTTCAGGCATGTTTCTGATGAGTGAACAAGGTATAACATGGTAGAAAGCTCCAAGTTGATTTTGCATAATAATCTTTAGATCAAAATTACAGTTTATATAGTCACTTAATGGTTATATAACGTGTTAGCATGTTAGAAGCAATGTCACCCACGTCCATGTGCATGTGAATGTGTCCTCAGAGTGATCCTCAGTGAAGTGAGAGACAGGAAGAGGAACAGGCAAAGACAGAAGAGCCCACGCACCACACAGCCACAAACACTAGTGCTATTGTACACTCTATTGTACATGTGCAATGGTGAACTCACAACCAGCCAGTGAAATAAGTATTTAAACTTTTTCTTGTTACAGTGATAAAGCTTAAATTCATTTTCAGAACATACTTGGATAGAACCCTGCATACTTTGTAAACTATACTATATTGTACTGTATGTTGGATGTGTTCAGGTTAAGTCAGTTGAAGTTGTGAAGTACTGAATTATATTTTCTCTAGATCTTCAGATAAACAAAGCATGTATGGGGAAAAAAACAGTAGGCGTAATTTTGTGGTAAGCTACTGCTAGTCTTATTATTATTACAAGCTTATTTTGCCCTTTATTGTTTTGTTTTTAATTGTATTTAGAATAGCATTTCAAATTAGAAATACTTACAAATCTCAAATCCAACCTGATGAATGCCCTTGTATTCAGACTGTAAAAATACATGTTTATGAAATGATTCTACCACAAAACTAAAGTATAACATTCAAACTTACCAACAAAGAAGTTGTGAAGGTCAGGGTCACAGTAGTGCTGAGATTTTGTGCAACATTTTCACATCTGCAACATTCTGTCTAAATGTAGGTCCATTTGAATGTGTAACTAAAGTCATGTACATTTGATTACACAGAGGATGTGGTCTTGAGGTTATACAGTTTTTTTTTTACATGGAACACAACGATATCATAATGAATTTGGTGGTACTACAGAAAAATTGCCTTCTTGGTTAATGAAAATTTACAGTTTAAATTACTGATCAGTGTAATTACTGATCACTCCCAGTATCGATCAAAAATTATACATACAAATAATCTACAGTGGATTCTCTTAGCCCCAGCAAACATCATGTACAAATGTAAACATGAAAGGACCGAGGAGCAGAGCTATGTGGGAGTTAAACACATTGTTTTAGGTTCAACAAGGGTTCAGGCTGCTCTCTGAATCTGCAGTTTACAGCAAAACTACAATAGACTAAAGGTATATTTACAACAGCAAAAACTTATATTTTAGGTACAGACTCACAATTTTGTAACTAAAGCCTTCAATTCAGTGTAATTATGTCATGCACCATAATAAGGCTTCTTGTGCTTAGAAAAAAAAACACCTTAACTACAAGCTAAAGGTTACATTATTTCTTGACGTGCACACCATATTGAGTGTTTTAATAATGCCACTAATTTCTATATCTACAGAAAATTAAGGTAAAAATAATATTAAAGGTTACACCTTTCGGATGGAGGGTCTGCTACCTACTTGTCTTGAAGATATTCCTGCCTTGTTTTGAATGTCACTGTATTGCACTAAATTTGTCTATCCTGGATTTATTTCCTTATGGGTATTTTGTTGCTCAAAAACAGCAAACATACATGCATAATGTGAGAGAGAAAAGTTTAAAGCAGTACTGCGGAACAATCAAGACAAAGCAATAACATTTCCATGGAAACCAGCAATTGGTAGACCTTCCATCAGAATAGTGCACATTTTTCATAAAAGGTATTGCTATGTTAAAAGTAGGAACACATCACTGGTCAGCTGCTGGTCTGTTGTGGAGAGTGGGGATGCACCATAGACTATATGTATATATAAATGGACATAGCTAACCTGCTAGCTGCAGCGGTCCAAATATGAAGTGAGCAGGGGCGTGCTTGTGGCTCCATCGACTTTGACTCCAATTCACTTTACATTGAAAAAAAACTGTCACCCCTCTCTCCATAACTGGAACGCTATGGGTGACCCCTCCCCTAGCGGAGAGGCTGGTTTTGTTTGGCAGCTGCTGAACTTGAATAATCTTCACCTGCTTCAGTTCTGAACTCAAAATCTGCACCAACAGCTGACTCCAGGCCAGCTTCAGTCCTGTGTAAACTCTATTGGTCATTTTCAGGTTCAGGTCATTTTTTATGACATTGTTCCTTG
>JACM01072200.1:0-27420 GCA_000787095.1 Periophthalmodon schlosseri | reverse complement strand
ACTGCCTGGCCAAAAAAAGTCACCACCCGTTTGACCGCCTTTAGCACACATTCGCTGTGGCATTGTTTTGATAAGCTTCTGCAATGTCACAAGATTTATTTCCATCAAATTTTGCATTAATTTTTCACCAAGATCTTGCATTGATGATGGTAGAGTCTGATCGCTGCGCAAAGCCTTCTCCAGCACATCCCAAAGATTCTCAGTGGGGTTAAGGTCTGGACTCTGTGGCGGCCAATCCATGTGTGGCACATGGCACTGTTATTGTCATCTTGGAATATGCCCGTGCCATCAGAGAAGAAAAAAATCTATTGATGGAATAACCTGGTCATTCAGTATATTCAGGTAGTCAGCTGACCTCATTCTTTGAGCACATACTGTTGCTGAACCTAGACCTGACCAACTGCAGCAACCTATTACCTGTTTGCTTAGTTAAATCCAGGTGGCAACTATTTTTTTGGCCAGGCAGTGTATGTATACATATACATATACATATACATATACAGTATACATATGCAAATGCATATACATATATATACTGGTTGGCTCTGTGACAGGTTAGTTCAACTGGTAAGGCATCTGACTTTTCACATGGGGGAGTAATTACCAGCAGGCAGTGTGGGTCAGAAGTGGGCACATGGAGCAATACATGAGCACAGCAGAACAAAAATACCAGTCAAGCCTTACAGCTCCTGGTAGATCAAACAGTTGACTGAGACTGCAGACCAACTTGTGCACTGCAAGAAAAACTATGACTCAAGCACCGCATGCCTGGAGCTGTACAACATCAACAGGACTGTGTTCCACTTGCACAAGTGACCAACAAATGTGGCATATACTAAGGAGATGCACTGTCCCCCACTGGCTATGAATGGGGCCACCATCAGTCACCTCCCACCTCCTCATCCAGCTGTATGCTAAGAATGAGTGAGACATCAACTCCACCCACCAGGATCTACAGCACAGACAGTGTAGCCATGGTGACAGAGAGAAGGTAGAGGAGTTATAAGTACCTTGCTATCCCACAAGCAACTGGCAACCTTGAAGCAGCCAAATACCTCCAATGAGTAAGGCAAGTCCTAAAGAGTCAGCTCAATGGCAAGAAAAGATGTGGGCAATAAACAGCTACACCTTGCCAGTAATCAGATACCCAGTAGGAATCATAAGCTGGCCAAAGATGTTAAGACCCAAAAGCTCCTGACCATGCATGGTGAGTATCATCCCAGACTAGTGAGTGTGAGAGCCACTGTCCAGGATGGAACATCCAAGATCCATAAGTACATCAAGGCTCCAACAGCTGCTGCTGCTGCCTACCATCATGGGAGGACAAGCCCCTACATGGGATCCCATCATATAACTGAAGTGGCTGATATCAAGGAATCCTACCAATGGCTTGAGAGAGCACTCATGCTGGCTGCACAGGAGCAGGCCTTGAGCAATAGAGGCCCAGATCTACTGCACCAGACAAGGCTGTAGGCTGTGCAAAGAGGCATTGAAGATTAAAGCTGTTCTGCTGCGGCTGAAGTAATCGTTAATCTTAATAGGCCCTTTAAAGGGGACATCTGCAAAATTGGCCTGGAATAGTTATGTATTAGACCTGGTTTAGATCTAGTATTACTCGGAAAGCTAAATGTTGGCTTAGGTGGTTCTAGAAGTTGATGATGTCATAATTTCAAATGGAGGGCAAGGCTTATATAACTCTATAGGAGAGTTACTCTTTATGAAAGAAGCATCCAAACTTATGATCTACTAATGTTGAAATAATTAATTATTTGTTTGAGGTTGGCTCCACAAACTTGCCATACTAATCTTATGGCTTTAAGTCCTTTCAACTGACAACAATCACATTTTCAGGGTTGACCAACAGCACCATTTTGTGAAGCTGTTGAATTTTGTGCCAGTTTTCATTCCATGTGGATAGTGCCGTAATTACCATGTATTAACCATAAACCAGGTCAACAAATCTGCAATCTGACAGTGAAACAGCAAATTCCACCATGAAATTCTGGCCTGTACTCCAACTCAGTTTAAACTAGAGGGATTCTACAATGTTGTCATGTCATGGCAACACAATCTATTGTCCCCCTCCTCTTCCCCTCTCCTTCTCCACAGCTCCTCTCCGGTGTATCTAGGATACATTAGCGTCGGCATTAATCGTCCTCTTCATTAGGAGCAGGTCTGATTGGGCTGTGTACATTTTCATTTGTTTCGGTCGTCCATCAGGAGACCGGGCGTTTTATTTGGACCACTCGAGTAGAAGACACGAGTATACTGCCCAGCGGAGCACTTCTGAGGACACTATTAGGACGGCTGATTGGTCAATGAGATTATAGAGTGGAGGAGTGGAGTGAGAGATGGAGAGTTCAGAGAGACAAACATTCTGGGACACATTATGGAGGTGTAGACTTGTGGATTTGAAGATTGCTTTTAAGGCACTGTACCAGATTTTTACTGTCTTTAAATAACTTGAAAAAAAAGCTAGTTTAGTGTATATGGTGTTTTAATGGTACTGGCTACTGCCCCTAGTCATTTTTTGGGCAATTTTAGTGTAAACTAAATATTGTAAATAGTCAAAAACTGGAGTGTGTGCTGCCTCCAGTTGCCTCTGCAATTTCAGGTACTACGCGACATCACAAAATACTGCCCTGATTACAGCCAGGTGTTTCTGATTACAAACATCTAGCTGCAAGGGCGGAGTTTGAAGTGTGGATACCTCTTAAACCAATCACACTCTTCCTTATAACCCAGACCCCACCCGTCCTCCCCCTCATTCTCCCCTTTAATCCTTCAGGCACTGTCCAGTTTTGCATCTCTATTTGAAATGCAGTTGTGGGCAGAGTTTAGGTCTTTAGTCCTACTTTGCAAAATAGTTTGCAGTGATCCAAATGTATTCCTTACTTACCTTATATATTCCAAGCATTCTAATTATTCACCACAATGAGTTTATAAGTGCTTTTCACAACTCTCAGAGACCAGAGCGGAGTTTATCATCTTGGTAATGCTAACAACAACTAGTATGCTCACAATGCACCTCCTGATTATACAATACCTTTGTACTGGGACAAAACAAATGTTGCTCAAATACATGGACAAAAATCCAATAAGACCCTTTAAGTTATGATATTTCCAAAAAAGCAGGCTATAGTTTGTATCCCAGTACTTATGCAACTTGTGACAACTGCTGACCAACACTGCCACAGGATGTAGTTTGTTTCCCTGTTCACTAAACAAACTGTTCACATTAGCATGCAGTCTAAAGATTAAAGGTCCAACTTTGCAACTACTGCGGAAAAGTGCTTACCTCGACAATGCAAATAAGTTCCCCCATTGCAAACCCCAGTGCCATGATCAATCCTATAGAACTACAGTCCCTCAGCTCTCCTGGCATAGCCTCCTGTCCCATTGTTGTCTACCTAACCTTTGGACTCACCAAGTACCTGGGAGAATAGGAACAAAACTTAGTGGAACTACAACTGGGAATCACATCTCATGATTCAAAACAATATTCAAAAGATGGTTAATAAATTGAGAAAATACTTGACAAAAGTTTACAAATTGATGCAATATTTGATAATTGATACAATAGGAAGAAAACTCATTGGAACTAGAACTGGGAAGCAAATGGTACCTCACATTTCAATCAGATACTCAAAAGATGGTTAACAAATTGAGAAAGTACTTAAGGATTCAGTACTTTACGATTCACAAACAAGAAGATTGGGTGTCATTTATGAATGATTCTTAGAGGAGGTTCATAACTTGCGCCTTTGTATTGTCCTGCATTTGAGGCTTGAGTCCAAAATATCTGTTTTCACCCACCCCCTATCCCAGTCCACTTCTCTGTACTTGTACTCTCTCTTCTTATACAAATAATTCAGACTCTGGGTCAAATAGCCATTTTTCATCAATAAATAGCATGCAAATGGAAATCCACTGAAGCTGTTTCTAACTTAGTATTAAGTCGTTTTAGAACAATATTTCAGTTAGCAATACTTATGTAATAGTTTAATACCAAATACCCGAAATAACTCATATGATTTATGCACATTTTGAGATATCCAGGAATAAGATATTATCAACAAGTTAAACTAAAACAACTGGACTTACTTTGTTTTTAGAAGCCAGCCAAGTAGCTTTATCAGGGCTTGTGTTTATGACTGTAACTCCCAACGGGAAGTTGTCACTGTTGTCAAAAGTGTGGCCCGTCTTCTCCATGTAGGTACACAGCAGAGCCCAGACAAGAAGATGTTTTTCAGTGGCTGAGCTGTTTCACAAATGTAAACAGCATGCGTCACTTTTGATAACAGTGACACCTTCCTGTTGGATCAAGAGCCTCGATGGTTTGAAAAGGGGTGAAGAAAGATGTTTGAGACCTGCTCTAAACAGATACAGAGCACGGCACATCCAGCTCTCTCACACCTGGGACATAGCCGTACGAAGGATGCTCTGGGTCTTTTTTGGTGACATCACTAAAACATCACCACCCATCGATACATCTAGTGGGAATCACAGTCACAAACATAAGCCCTCATGAAGCTACCTGGTTGATAGTGAAACGTTGGGTTCCTAAAAACTAAGTAAGTCCAGTTGTTTTTGTTTAAATAACTCAGGTACAGATTCAATAGGAGATGACAGTTCAGCCAAGTAAGCAGTCTGCAACAGCAACATGCTATGAATGAATATATATTCAATATTTCACAAAGAGTATAGCCATTTTTGTTGGCCCTCAAGTATTTTGCTGAATTGGCCCAAATGATCATAAGACCAACTTTTTTTTTTTTTTTTTTTTTTTTTTTTTTTTTTTTTTTTTTTTTTTTTTTTTTTTTTTTTTTTTTTTTTTTTTTTTTTTTTTTTTTTTTTTTTTTTTTTTTTTTTTTTTTTTTTTTTTTTTGCAAACTGATGCAAATTTAAACAATTCTGCCACTATAAATTCATTTACATCACATTGCATTGTACAATATACAACATACAATTAATGCCCCAAGTCTTATTGAAGCAGACCTTTTCTGCTAAATTGACTTTTCAGAGCTTTTAACCATGTTATATCATCCTTCTCATTTACCCTCTCAAAGTTGTTTTTGTAGTGATTTGTGCATGTTTGAGCAATCTTTAATTGATTATTTTCAAGCCGCCATATTGTCGATCAATCCCCATTTTCACCGCCACCAGCATACGCCCACTGCTCTGTACTTCGTTCTTCAATTTTATTTTCTTAATGGGTGACATGTGTATGATTTGGCAGCGTTGTGTAGTTATTTTTGGTACAACTGAAAAAATCAGCGACTCCCTAGTGTGATCTGCAGCTATCCATAGAAAGGGCCGACAACTGTGAAATTCTTTTAGATAAATATTGCGATTCTGCAAAGGTGAAAATTATAACAAAATCATCCACAGTTTTCATAGATTATAACTATATAGCAAACACAGAGTGTCACTCACTCTGTACCATTTTTTACATTTTTTGCTAAGAGCAGATGGACAATTCAGGAGCTTTTTACATGAACCATTTTATATCACTGGTAAAGGCGTGTTACACTTCCAGGTTCTTGGCTCAGGTTTGGTATTTGTCATCTCTTCCGCACAGGTGTTACTTTGGCACACATCTGGTCCTTTACAAAGACCTCCAGATGTTGCACACTTTTGCACACTTCGTCTCTAGGCTTTAGCACCTTCTGACTGGGAGCACTTCACTTCCAGACCCCCTCCATACTGGAGCCTGAGTCCCGCTTCTCCCCTCACTCACAGCAGCATCTGTTGAGCATCATACCTCATTCCCTCCTTTCTTTGACGAGACAAACTTTTGAGAGGTCTGTAGTAATTCTAGGTATCTGGTATTTCTCTGGTAGTTTTCATACGCCGTACCTTTAGTCCTAGTTGAGTAATATATGTGACAGTGTAACAGTACTCTTTCTTGAGTAAAAGTATTTTGTAATAAACTATAACATACATAGATCATTATTTCACATTTAGTTCATTATAAACTGGACTATTGATCTAAAACATCTTTAAATGTACAATATGTAGCCTGCATTCTTTCTATTTAAAAATAATTACAACTGAGCCTGGGTTGCCAGTGCAGATAGAGGACACATACAGTTTTTCTCATTCTCAGTATATGCACAGGCCATGCCTCATGTGAAAGCTCAGAACCTCCAGAATTCACTCACTGAGCTGCAGAGGCTGCACTAGCACTGGTTAATGATTGGCTGCAGGTGCTGGGCCATTCAGATCAGAGAGAGTCCTTTTAGGTTTAAACCAACTGGATTTCAGCATTGAAATTGGCAACTCAAATGTGAGGCTCATTCTGCTTTCTGATTGGATAATCTCTTTGGCCTTTGTGCAATATTTTTGTAAATAATAATAAATCAGCTTTACAGTTGTTATCAGTAGAAGCTATATTTTATTTGGACATGTCTTCCTTGTATCTGGTGACACAGTTCATGGGTCACAGGTCATGTTTATGCAATTTTAAATCAAACTCTTACATACAGTGCCTTTAAATAGAAACAAGTCCATTGACTTCACATTCAAAACTGCAGAACTGAGTTGTTTTTGCTGTCAAAAAATAGCTTTGAGACAGTTTTGATCCATAAATGAATGATCAGAAGAATTCATTATTTGAATAACCACAGTGATTACATAGCCGTGGGCGGAGATTAAATGGTGAAAACAGAAATTTTCTGAGCACTCAAACATCAAATGGAGGACAATACAGGATTACTCAAACATGCATAAATCAACCTAAATACAACTCTGAGTAAGATAATGATGGCGGAACACTGCTATACATGGTTAGAAGTTACTGTTGTACATAATGTCTTTTAAAGGGCCTATATTACAGTATTTTCTGATCTATGTTATAATGTTGTTTCCTCATCAAAAACATACCTGGATTTGTGTTTTGTTTCATTCACACATGTTTAACACACAAACACTGCATATTTTGGCTGTGTTCTTCTCTCAAGCAGAAAACACTCTGTCCCACCTTGTGATGTCATGTGGTAATACAGGACGTGTTCCACTGTGTTTTTAAACCCCATACATCTTCACTAGAATCATTTGTATGACTTCAGCCCAGGAATTGCCCATCTCTACTGAAATAAAGGTAAAAGATTGCTGTTAACTTGAAAACTATCACAACATGACATCACAAGATGGAATAGGACATTTTGAGCTGTGAAGATGTAGACAAACTAATAATAAAGGATTACTCAAACTTGTGTGAAACAAAACACGGCTACGACTATGTTTTTGAGGAGGTATCAACAGTCTAACATGGCTTAAAGCTCACAATTTTGAGCAATACAAGGCCTTTAACGACAAATAAAATAAAATATCCCTAACAATAAAACCATAAAGCATTACATCTGTCACTATTCCCTCCCATACTTCCTGTCCCCTTGTTTAACTCTGTGATAATTGTGCGGTGGAGGCAGCCTCAGCAGGTCGCTCTAATGTGCAGTTAAACGCACTCCAGATGGCCCTCCTGATTGGACTATAATAGTGGTATTATCCAAATGGAGCCGTCGCTAGCTCAGTGCGCCGTTAGCGGGGTGCGCCTGTTTTACTTTCCCCCAGAGACAAGACTGAACAAACAAGTACAAATCAAAGCCTGTACGGTGAAGGGTGGCCTCAAATTTAGCATGCATTGTGTACCCTGTGTGGAGTGGTTGGAAAGGAGAGACTATAGAAAAGCTGTTCAAGTGTGTATGACAGGTACTTATTTCGATAAAATGTGAGTATTATTTTTAAGATTTTGTCAAACTCTTGCCTAGTTTTCTATAGTTCACGTTTTGTTTTATTCACACATTTTGAGAAATCCTGCATATTGCCGTTTCCCTCTCCTGGGCTCAAAACACATAACTCCACTGGATGATGTCATTAGGTGGGAAAATCTCCTCCACCTCTAAGCTTCACGTGCCATTTGACCATTTCAGTGCTCAAATGATGTTCACTATACAACTAACTTATTTCAATGCAAGCTAACCTACTGCAACGCAAGCTAACCGACTGCAATGCAAGCAAACCTACTGCAACGCAAGCCAACATACTCCAATGCAAGCAAACCTACTTCAATCCAAGCTAACCTACTCCAACACAAGCTAACCTTCCCCCAAGGCAAGCTAATCTACTCCAAGGCAAGCTAAGATAATGTAACACAAGCTAACCTACTTCAACACAAGCTAACCTACTCCAAAGCAAGCTGATCTACTCCAATGCAAGGTCACCTACTTCAGTGCAAGGTAACCTACAAGCAAACCTACTCCAAAACAAGCTAACCTACTCCGACGAAAGGTAACCGACTGCAACGCAAGCAAACCTACTTCAGCGCAAGCTAACCTACTCCAGTGTAAAATAACCTAATCCAATGAAAGCTAACCTACTTCAATGCAAGCTAACATACTCCAATGCAAGCTCACCTACTTCAGTGCAAGGTAACCTACTCCAAGACAAGCAAACCTACTGGAATGCAAGCTAACCTATTTCAGCGCAAGCTTACCTACCCCAGTGTAAGCTAATCTACTCCAACGCAAGCTAACCTACTACACTGCAAGCTAACCTACCCCAACACAAGCTAACCTACTTCAACGCAAGCACCTCACTCATGTTAAACCTCATTTGAACTGCTTTACTCCTTGCCAGCTTGGTGTCCTGATGTGAGTATGACTGCTGATCAGAGCTGGGTGAAGTGTCTTGCTTAAGCTGGGTGTCTGATTGTGGGGTGAATCTTGAGTCGTAGCAAAAAACCATGGGTCTTTGGACTCAGAATGAGACCGGGACAACGATTAAATTTAGAACCATCGTACAACCAAAGACGAGCTGCGACTGAGATCAAGCCTGTCAGATATTTGGGAGTCTTGGTCAGACTGAGCCCTCCTCTCTCTGCGTCTGCAATCAGTCTTTGTCAAACTTGGGCATCAACAGTAAACACAAACGCTCCTCAGAGTAACAACAGAAGAACTCCGTTTGTAACTTTCTGTTACTAACTTTTACAAACAAACGTGAAAGTCTGTAGCACTAGCCTCTGCTAACCGGGACAACTACAGTGACTTTACCACATGGAGCCTGGAGCCTGATGTTCGCGAGTGCATGTGTGCTGTCTTACTTTTTCAAGGTGCTTTTAGCAATTATACAGCTGTATTTTAGTAAGTGTGATATATAAAAATGTAATGAAATTCTGTTGAACATTCCATTAAAAAAAACATGCAAAAAATGTACCATAAGCAAAATCATGTATGCTTTGAATTCAAAGTCCAAATGACATACTTTTAAGTGCACAGTCTGGCTAGTTTTGGAAGTTGTAGTGTGACTAAAGTATGGTAAGGTGTGAAACAGAGTGGTGTGTTTTGAAGTGTAGTTGTAATGGGCCCAGCGAGGTGTGGACCTGAAGAACATGTCCTCACTCTGAGAGATCTAAGAGCGCTTTAAACTTTAAAGTGTGAGCAGATTCATCAATAAACCACACCATCAGAGCTGAGACATCCAAATGTCCCTGATTAGCACAAGGCTAGCTTCAACCTAGCGCTACCATGATGATACAGACATTTTTTTTTTTTTTTTAGTTTAATGCTAAAGAAGACATATTGTGCCTCTGTCTGCTATATAGTTATAATAGTTGTAATATAATAGCAATTATAATAACATAATAGTTATAATTTGGATATTTTAAATCGAAATATTCATCTAAAATGACTTAATAAAACAAGTCTACTTACTTCTGCTTTAGAAAACTGTGGTGCCTAGTGGGAGCTGACGTTGCTGTAACTATCATCACAACAAAGAGTATTGAATTTGTCACCACCTCCACATTTTTTTTTCATTTGTACCAATAAAACTATGCAACGCTGCCAAATTCTACATGTATCATCAATTAAGAAAATAAAATTGGAGAAAGAAGTCAGTACAGAGCAGTAGGCGTATACCGATGGCAGTGAATCACTCCAAATACAACTTTAAAAAGGTAAATGAGAAGGGGACACAACTATAACATGTTTTCTTTGTTTTAAAAAAAGTATCTTGGAAAACATGCATTTTTGCTATAAATGGTGCCAACACAGATCTGACCTATTATTTGGCCTTGTGGTGTCACTTGCCTGTTTCCATAGAGATCATAGACAAAGGGACAACATTTCCATGGAAACAAGCAGGAGGCCAAATACGAGTCAGGTGTGTGGAAATGCAAGCTCGCTCACAGTAAGGACACCTGTTTTAAACTGGTTTTCAGTGCAATAAAAACATACTATAGCTTTAACTCCTCGATTCAGCTACAGTGGCTCAGTTGGTTGGTTTGTCCACTAATTTGAAGGTTGGTGGTTTGAATCCCACTCTCGACATATGTCTAAATTTTTTACTGGTAGCATATATTCCTCATCTATCCAGCAGGGGGTATGTGGTAACTGTATTGATACTTTGCAGCTGATGTCATCAACATTCCCTGAGAGTGCGATGCTAACTGTAGGCATACTCTGTCTGAGGCTTTGTCAGACTTTAATCTGAGCATTATGTTAGCACAATCTTTCCAGGAAGAACACGTGAGCTGATTTGTGCTAACATGTCCCTCTCAAATAACATTACAGTCACAAGCTAGCTAGCATTAGCCAACAGTTTTTCAGTCTCAGTCACTCTCACCTTTTTTGTTGAAAATCAAACACCTAAAGAGGACCATGAACGCTTGTATTAATCACAGACTCCTGAAAATGTGTTGTTTAAAGCCATATTGTATTTTTGGCAGTGTGCATTGTGTAACTGATGAACATTCCACCATACCCATACATGTAGAACACCCCCAGTGTGATGTTACTGCAAAGTATCAGTTGCCTCATTTTAGCAGCTAAGTAACTTGTTGTGAGAAGAAGTTATACACCTAATCTTTTTTTTATTTCTTTTTTCCTTTTTTTTTTTCAATGAAAGCCTGGTTCAATTTCAAGGCTTTGATGTGTGAAAATAACGGCATCCGACTGAAACATTGTCATTTCCCGCCGGATCAAGTGTTCGGGGGATCGCGGGGGGAGGTGGGCTAATTCAGGCTTGCTTCTGGCTCACAGCGCAGCCGCCAGAGATACACAGCTATAGAAATGGAATCCTAGGTTAGCCACATGTGAAGCTAGCACGTGCAATGGTTCTATATTAGGTTATGTATGATTTGATATTCCACTGAAAGGCAACGGGAAGGATTGAAAGTTAGCATGGTACAAATTTTGCATAGTATTTACTCACTAGTTGGTGTGATCCCTCATTCATTCAGGTAGAAGCCTATGGTAGAAGGTTTCAGTGGTATCTGAACAATTTTTTTGTAATCAGTGTGCTCAATTTTACAATGCTTAAAGAGGGGATATTATGCAAAATCCCTCATCAAAAACATGTGTGAAAAGGTTTTAGATGTCATCCATGCATGTTTGAGTAATTTGGCCATCTCTCCCGGGCCCTACCCAAAACCTCCTTACAGTTAGCTGTAAGATTTGTCCAATGCTTCGCCCATAAGCCTACGTCATTCATGCTCTCACATGACAATTCTCCATAAATACACAAAAGCATGATACAAAACAACACTACAGCTTTACAAACTTGATGCGATGTGAAGTCTCATTAGCGAAACACTCCAATGTAATGTGAAAGCACTATGAAGATGGAGTGACTTTAGACTCAGAGCCAAAAAAATGAAAGTGAAACTTAAACATGTTAATACATTGTTTTCGGCGAATTTAGTATTTTCAAAACAATAAAAGGTAGAACGGTGGTCTAAATATGTTAAGTGTTAGCAGTTAATACCCCACAGAAGTAAAATACCCCCTCTTTAAATAAAAGTTCTCACAGTACTTCACAGAATGTTTGATATTCAAGTTTATTTATATAGCACATTTAAAAGTACTTAAAAAAAAAAACCCTATGCTAATTTATTACCCATAGGCCTAGAGCAAGAAACCAAATACCACTGCAATAATTCTAAGGTTCTAATTTTTTATATTTACTGTTGCAAAAATATAGCCTAATAAAATATTGGGATAATATTATTATCACAGGACTGAACATAGGAATTACTTAATTTTGTCATAACTGAACAGACTGGTATTTTTGGTATTGGTATTTTTACTATCCCCATATTTCTGAGCATACAGCCACTGTTGTCAGCAAACGGTGCATAGACGGTGTAACACTTAAAATAAGGCAATAGCAGTTAGTGAGACATGATTTGAACTGAAGATATACTGGGTGTACAATAAGAAACTCAGACAGATAAGCATGAGGAAAACTCACCTTCCCCGTCTCTCTCTCTCTCTCTCACTCCCTCTCTTCTTCCTATTCTCACCTCATCCCTCCTCCATCTCCTCTTTCTCTCCTTCCCTCCTCCCTCCTCGCCTCCTTCTCTTCTCTACCTCCCTCTATCCCTCTCTCTCTAACTCCTCTCTCTCCCTCCCTCAACCCTCCCCTTAAACTCCTCTCACTCCCTCCCTCTAATTCCTCTCTTCTTCCCCTACCTTCTCTTTCTTTTATCCTACCCTCTCCCCTCTCTCTCATTCTTTCCCTCTCCCTCCCTCCCTCTAACTCCACTTCCTCTCACTCCCTCTAGCTCCTCATCCCTCTCTCACCTCATCTCTCTCTCTCTCTCCATCTCCTCGTTCTCCTTCCCTCCCTCTATCTTCTGTCTCTCTCCTTCTGTCTCTCCATCTATCTCCTTCTCTCCCCCCCTCTCTCATTCCTTCCCTCTCCTCCCCTCTCTCTCCCTCCTTCTACCCTCTCTCTCCTCTCTCTCCCTCCCTCTACCACATCCCTCTAAATCTCTCCATCCTCTTTCTCTCCTTCCCTCTCCCCTCTCTCTTCTGTATCACCTTCTGGCTCTCTCACCCCCTTTATCCCCCTGCCCCTCTCCCTCTCTCTCCTCTCTGAGTACATGGCGTGCCCATGGTCGGTGATAGCATCTATGGGCCGTGCCTGTCTGCAGGTGAGCGGAGTCCAGACACTTCTGCTCCAGTGCGGGGGCCCCAGTGGCTCCCAGGGGCCCCAGAGCTGCTGCATATTACATGAGTCTGTCTGTGTGCAGCGGTCACTCAGTCGCACAGGCACACACTCTACTGCTCTGTACTGTAACATAAGACCTGCTGAGCCAAGTGCACTGTAAAAATGTTAGTGGTTATATTGTTTTCATTTGTGTACAAAAGTATCGAAAATCAGATACTTATCAATACTAAAACTAGGATCGAAACTAGATACTCATTTGAGCAGATATCGATACTAAAAAAGTCACTTTCACAGGACAGAAATGAACCTTTCATGAATAGCTCTAGAATGATCTTGAGCCATGTCAGAGCAAGTGTAAGACACATAGACTGGTGTACACCCCTGGACCACTATGGAACCTACCTGGACCACTGAGGGATTACACTGATATAAGGCCACATGGTAATATAAGAAAAAGTAGTTCCATTTAATACTGAAAATCACATTATATTGTCTAAAGAAAGAGTGGTTTTTTTTGTTTTTTTGTTTTTCTTATCATCATGGTATTGGAATTGGTATTGAGTATTGTGTCAACATTCTACTAGTTTATATGTATTCACTTGAGGAACCTAGGCTGTGACTTGTTTATATCTTAAAGAAGACATATTGTGCTTTTTGGGCAATACTTATTATGAAAGTAGCAGAGTTCCATGTACTTGTTTTTATTGTTGAAAATGGCTGCGTGATATTGTATGTATGACCCAGAGACTGATTTTTAAACACCTGCAAGTAAGCACAGGGCCACATGCACAGATAGGGGGTAAGTAAAAACAGATCTTTTGAGCAATTAAGCGACAAATGCAAGACAGGATTACAGAATTGCAGAAATACAGGGTTACTCAAACATGCATGAATCTATTAAAATAGATGTGAGTTGACGAGGAAAAGTGTTTAAACATGGTGAAAAGATCATAAGGAGATTTTACACATGTCCTCTTTAAAGCTAGTACCTGTACATTTATTTTAACTCTTACTAACTTTTATTCTTATATTTCATTAATTTTACAACTCATGCTTATATTGTTATGTATTTCCCTCACCTGGCCCCTCCCCACACCTGACCCCTCACCTGGCCTTTGTTCAGGCTCATCTGTGCTTCTTCTGTCAGACCAAAGCACAAAGACACAATATCAGACAGAAGTAATGCAAAAAGCCTCTAGTGGTGAAGAGTGAAAATACAATATGATCGGATCAGTCAATCTAATTACAGATGGTAGCTTTAATTCTAAATATCTTACTTTCCAATGCAGTAAGAAAATGTTCCCCATCTGCAGACATATTTTCTTATTTAAAGCAGAATTACGCACTACTGTGGAACACTCCATACAAAGTCTTAACATGTCCACTATAAAGGATACAGTGAACCTTTAAATAGGGTCAAGATTTCATTTTGAGTGCTAACTTAAAGAACTGTTGTCTCTAGACCATTGGAGTGGTCCCAGGCTTCCCCCTGCAGAGGGGAGGAGGAACCGCCCGTGTCAATTCAGATTTCACTGGGTCATTGCTCTCTATCTTTCCTCCCTTGGTCCCCTTCACTCCTCTTCATTCATTCATAAAACATGTATGTGTGCGACCAGCCCCTGCCCTACATGCTTTCACAGCAACATCAAGAGACTGCCACAACAACCATCAACTTGTCTGGAGAACACGACATGGAGAAATGTTTCACTTCTGTCTGTGATAGCTTTTACCTTCATAATAGCATGTAAATTCTTAACAATTTTCCACCATAATTTAGGACTATTAGACTTCTTTAAGTTTTACTGCTTGATGACATCACAAGGTGGAATGGAGCATTTTAAGCTTTGGAGATGTAGACAGACTAATAATGCAGGGTTACTCAAACATGTGTGAATGAAACAAAACACATGCTTTTGAGGAGCTAACAGCATTCTAACATGACTTAATGCTCTCAATCAATTCAAGTCAATTGTTTGTCTTTCCTAACACAAAATGCTTATTTAATCTCTCTCTCAAATCATTTATTACCTTTGGCTAAGATCTGTACCTCACTATCTTCAAAGCAGTGGTTAGTGGCTTTGAGATGGCGATGGACAGCAGACTGGGGTCCCGAGCTGCTCTCACAGCGGTGTTCTCTTTCTTGTCTTCATGGGGATGTTATTGCTTTACATGTTCCACAGTATGTCATTAAACTGATTCAAGCAGGTAACGCCACCAGGCCAAGTTACAGGCCAGATCTATTGAGAGGCAAGCTCTCTCACAGTATGAATGCATGTTTTTCAACATTTATATTTTTAAGCAATAAAAACACCTGTAATTTAATATATAAACTGTAAATCTTATTGCCACATTGTCAAACTTTCCAGGCAACATCTCCATGGAGACAAGTAGATGAAAGTTACATACTGCACCTTTAAGTACTAACTACCTTTAAGTACTTTTCCAAATGACAGCTCTTCTCTTCCTCTCACTCTGTCTGTCAGATGGTTGCGGAGGGTAGAGGGGGTTATGGATCAGCCCTCACCCCTCTGACGCTGCTCCGTCCTGGGATAGCCCTGACGATGGCTCCCTGTCCTGTGTATTGATTGTCTCTTGACTGGACCATCAGTCTAAGTGAGCTCTAAAACCTGGCTGTCTGCTACGGTGGAACTGTCTCCTCTTCCACAAGGCTTCGACGAGAGGGGAGGGCAGGTGTGGAACTAGAGCAGAAAGGAGCAGGCTGATTTCTGCGTATAATAATAGAACTTGGGATTAAATGTTTAAAAGCATTGTTGACCAAATCTGCCCTTTTGCAGCAGCACTGCAAAATTTCCATTGAGTTGCAATAGGTAAAACTTTGTAAAGAAAATATGCTAGAATTAGTTACATTTGTATTTATAATATTTGTATTTACTTACTTTCACTTTAAATAAACCTTTGTACTTAATAAGTACAAAGGTTTATTTAAAAAAAAAAAAAAAAAAAAAGGACTGTTTTTCGTCGGACAGCCTGAGGTCCTGCACTATTGTGTCAGAATACTTTAAAACTTTTATGAAGCAAAATTTTTTATTTAAAGTAAGGTAAGCCACACTTCTTTGTCCCCATAGGAAAATCTGTCCTCCGCATTTGACCCATCTTCAGATCTTGAGCTAGTCTTGGTCAGAACTACCTTAGCTGGAGGATTTGACCTCTTTTAGCATCTTAAAATTTCCATTGGTATAACATTACATTAATGGGCTAACTAGGATAATTCCATGATATGTGAATGTGAATCCTGAGTTTAGATTATGATAGCAAATTCTAGAATGTTGTAAACACAATTTCAGGGGTCAGGTCAGGGGTTTATAACTCAACAGGATGTTTACTGTTTTTGAAAGAAATATCCAAACTTTTTTAATCAACAAATGTGGATAGGCTCAGTGATTACAGAGATATGAACCATAAAACATCAGTATTTTAACAGTTTTAAGGCAATTCTTCAATAGAATTCTCACCTGCCCCAACCCTCAATCATTATCATAACCTGTCGCATATTCTATCCAAAATCACTCTCATGGTGTTAAATGGTCTGAATATGTCTCTGCTCCGGTCTCCTCTCTCTGCCTTAGCCAGCCGGCGCACCTTACCGATGTTTAAAATGAACAAATTTATCAGCACCTCTATGTAGAAAAAGTTTCTTTAATATATGTGTTTTCTGCTGCTATAATAAAGACCTCCTCCAGTCAAATAGCTTTTTTGCGTTCCTCGAGTGCTAATCCCCGAAGAGCATTTTCAGTCTGGGCATAAACTTCCCTCTCTCCTCCCTCTCTCCTCCCTCTCTCCTCCCCTCTTCCTTCCTCTTCATCGACCCACCGCTGTGCTGCAAAAGCCATTATAAGTTGTGATTCTTTTTGTGATGACATTACGACTCGCTGTCCCCAAAGGATCCCGGGGAATTACAGCTGTTTATTGCCAAGACGTTTATATTTTAAAATAAAATATACAATGTGAGGCTACAACGTATATTCAAACTTAAAGGAACTGTATATAGTCTGAGCTCTTACAGTTTTATATGTAATAAAGTATTACAATGACAACTGAACCTGGGTTGCCAATGCCTAAACCTGCTTACAAGTTTTTCTCATTCTAGTATATGGACAGGCCTCATGTGAAAGCATGTGGAATGATTGACTGTCGGTGCTGGAGTTTAGGTAGTGACGATTCAGACCAGAGAGTCCTTTTTAGGTCTAAACCAACTGAATTTCAGAATTGAAACTGCCACAGATGAATGCTGTTGTTGTATCCTTGGACAAAACGCTCAACTTGCCTTGCCCCCAGTGTCTGTGTACACCAGTGTGCCGCTTTTGTGTGTTTGTAAATGAGTTTTTCTTTGATGTTTGCACTATATAAATCAGTATTTACTATGTAACTTTTCTAGTGGCACACGCTTGTCTCCATGGAGATGTTATGGTTTTCCCAGAAATGTTCCAAAGTATGGCATTAAACTGATCTATCTCCATGAAGATGAGCAGGTGATGCCATCAGGACAGGCAATAGGTCAGATCTGAGAGGTGTGCTATTAAGAATCAAGAAAAAAAAAAAAAAATACATACACAAAAATATATACTGGAACATTCCAAGCAAACCAATCACATCTCTATGGAAACAAGCACGGGGTGGACCCTTCACTAGAAAATTCATAGTGCACCTTGAAATCTTAAAAAAAGAAATAAAAACATATCAATATAATAACATTGTAGTAATAACTGGCTCATTTTACAGCACAGTGACATCAACGTGGTAATGTTTAGCAATAATTCTTGAAAAATTAATTCCACACTGAAAGTTGTGTTTCCTGCAATCATTTGTCTTAATAATACTGAGATGGGAGGTGCTATTTTAAATAAAAAATGACTTAGCAGATGGCATCTTGTACTAGGCTATTAATAGGCTGTGCTTTTGCATCAATTGAAGACATAATAGTCCAAAAGATCTGGCATTTAACTAGTCACTTTATGGCTAACACACACAATCCCACAGCCCAATCCTGTGTGACCTATTGTCCCAGCTGGACTGTCCTCTCGCACAAGCTCCTAAAGCTTTTGTCAGCTCTGACTAAATAATGCACAGACACTTAAAGGGACGAGAGCGCTGTCTGTTTTAGCCGTATTTATTATTAACATTTCATTAACATGTGCAGACAGGATTATTAGTATGAAAGATTGATGGGGCATTTCTGACTGTGTGGGCTGAGCTATGACACATGCCAGAGTATTATCAAAGGAGAGTTCACCTTTGGAACTCATTAGCACAAGGTTTAAAGGTCCACTATGGAACTTTTCTGGTGGAGAATAAGGTTCCTGCTGTGTTAAGTTTGAGAGGAAATAGAAATTTAGGTTTAATTAATCTTTTGCCTATTTCTTTTTTTTTTTAGTAGTAGTGGTAGTAGTAGTAGTAGTTTTTTAATCTTGCCATGTTAATTTAATCAGCTAAAACTCTTAGTCAACCAAAAATATATATTTGATATTTTTTGTCTGGAATGTCTCCACTTGGACCTTTCATTCATTTGGTCGATGAAAATGTCTACCTTTAGTCACAATTTGAGTCTAGTATTTATTTTTATTTTCCATTGACGGAAACTATTACAAAATACTGCAGTCTATGAAATTAACACTGGCCTGAAAAAATGCATAGCATGGCATTAAAGGTGCTGGACCTGATTTTTACTGTTTTAAAAACATGAATAACAGAACTAGTACATTTTAAACAGTGGTCCAAACTTATTACTCACTTACCTTATGCATTCTGAGCATCCTAATTATTCACCATGCCAAGTTTATAAGTGCTTTTCACAACTGTCAGAGACCAAAGCAATACGGTTGTCATGGCAAAGCTAACAGTAACTAGCATGCTACTGTGCACTTCCTGATTATCGGAAATTAAACATTTATAATTAATGCGGACGGAATGCAGCTGACATATTTGGACCTCGAGAGCTGCTTATACAATATATCTGTACTGGGACAAGACAAAAATATTGGGTACATTGAGTAAGTAGCCTATACATATTCAAAATACTGATTGTATCCAGTGGAACATTCAAGAACAGAACATTGTATTGAGAATAAGGACTTAAATACAGAAAAGTACAATGTTATGTGTTTGCGATGGGAGGTTTGTGTAGGCTGAGGAAAGATCAGCTAGTGCGTAGAAATGCATTAGCGCCTTCCATTAGCCGCCTGCTTGTGTCTTAGAGGAGCGATTGTGTCTCATGCTGTACAGGCCTGACATTTCAGATCCACACGAAGGTAAAGACTAACCAAGTGTGTGTGCACCAGTCTGAAGCTGTGCAGCTGTTTAACGCATGTCAAAGACTGGCAGCACAGTTCCTAGCACTCACGCTTCACAGCAAGAAGGTTTCCTGTTTGATACCTGGGTCGCCCGAGCCTTTCTGTGTGGAGTTTCCATGTTTCTCACTGTCTCTCGGTGTGTTTCCTCTAGGCACTCCAGTTTCCCCATAAACCCAAAACAATAGGTAAAAATCTTCAAGCTAAGATAGTCCTGACCAAGCCTAGCAACAAGATCAAAGAGATGGGTCCCCATCTCACCGCTCAGTGATTCCAGCACTCACTGCTCCTGAGGAGATGCCCCAGCAACATTGAAGGATGTCAAGTGCAGGACAAAATTTCCTGGGGACAATAACGTGTAGAGTGTGTAGAGTAAGACTGTGTGTGTAGCCATGTATTATTTGTATTGGCCTTTAAACATGCTCTTGACTTCAAATAAAGTATACATTGAAAACTATTGATACTTTGCTGCTAATGTCAACATTCCCTGAGGGTGAGACACTAACTGTAGGCATGCTCTGTCTGAGGCTTTGTTAGACTTTAATTTAATACAATCTGACCACTTAGTTGGAACTAGAACAGGTGAGATGATTTTTATTGTTAAACAAGTCCCTCTCAAATAACATTACAGTCATAAGTTAACTCGCATTAGCCAACAGTTTTTTTCACTCTCACTAAACATGACCATGAATGCTCGCATTGGTCACAGGCTCCTGAAAATGTGTTGATTAAATCAATTTTGTTTTTGACATGTTTGCTAATTGTGTCACCATGGTAACAGCTGAACCTTCCGCCTTACACATACATGGACAACACCCCCAGCGTGATGTCACTGTAAAGTATCAATAATGGAATTAGTCAACTAAGCATGACATTTTCATCGACTAAAACTAAACTAAAACTGAAACTATGTATCTGACTAAATCTTGACTAAACTGTTTAAATAATTAGTAAGACTAAAACTAAAATTCCTTGTCCAATTTACCACTTTACCTGGCTTCTCCCTGCACCTCATCTTCGCCCCGGCTTCCCTCTGTCCCGGCCTGCCTTTGTGCCCTTTGCTGTCCCATTCGGAGATGGAGCTGAAGACATATGCGCGGCGTTGAACCATCAGTCACCTCTGAAAGGTCCCAGTGGCATGCAATAACACCGTGCCCAGCTCCCGACTTTATCCCATTCACTGTACCTCTGCGGTGTGACGGATGAGCGCCAGCACCAGCCAAATGGGCAAAAAGTACAGCCAACAAAACGCAGAGCCGGTCCCCATGACAACTTCTTTTTTTATTGGTGATGGATAGAGTGGAGGAGAGGGCTCTATGGGACGGAGGTGCTAAGGCTAAGCTACGTGTGTTTAGAGAAGAAATATTAGTTTTTTGTTTTTTGTTTTTTTTCTGGTATTTACTGTAAAATAGATAATGTGTAGATTAGTGTTGTCACAATACTAAAATTTCAAACTCGATTTCGATATTAAGGAATAGACTCGTACCAATTCTGATACCACAGTGATAAATAATAATAAAAAGCACTCTTTGTTTAGACAATATAATGTGATTTTCAACATTAAAGAATAGTACTGTCTTTCATATTACCATGTGGCCTTATATCTGTGTAGTGCCTCAGTCATCCAGGTAGATTCCGTAGCGTTCCATGGGTGTATACTAGTCTATGTGGCTTTACTTATTATTCTAAAACTATTCAGGAAAAGTTCTGCTAGTTGCCGTTAGCTTTACTGTGACGGCAAAACTTTGCTCTGACCTCTGAGATTTGTGAAAAGTTGTGCTTCATTGTGGTAAATAATTAGGATGCTCAGAATTCATAAGGTATGTGAAGGATAACTCGTCTTTAAAACAGTAAAAATCAGGTACAGTGCCTTTAAATATGCAATTGACAGATCAGATCTGTGGAGAGGAGAACCCCTACATAATTTTGACTGTAATTTGACTGTGTATTGCCACACACAATATTAACAGCGTGAAAAGTGGCAGAATGGTTAGCAGTGAAGTCCATGCACATGCTGTTTTTGTTAGTGTATTTTTGTCAGCCAATCAGTAGAGAGAGTCAGAGAGAGAGAGTTTATTATAAACGGAAACTATTGCCCCATGGTTACTTGCTTACAAATCCCTGCTTAATAATTCACATTCCCCACTTTTGTACATACATTTGGAGTGTGTATTTACGCAACAGTGAACTAAACCCTCCACGAGCCTTCAGATCAAAGTTTAAAAGCGAGTCTTGTCTTTCCCGCGGCGCTGGAAGGCAACACTGTTTACTGTGTAACCTTTCGCCTAGGCCGCTGGAGCTAAGTGTTGCATCATGCTGTGTTTGAGCTGCTTGGATGCATAATAAGAGTTCTACAGGCACTGCTGAGAAGAGAGGAGGCTCGAGAATATTTAAAGTGCATATGACAGGTTAGACTACTTATTTCACTAAAATGTCTACATTACACAATCATTATGATAGACTAATAAAAATAGATGACACCTTTATATTTTTAAATCATGGAGTGGTTGGCTGCTCTTGTTGTTTTTGAGCAGTTTTTGTTTTTTGAGCTCAGTTTTGAACATCACATTATGGGGTTTTGACCAACTAAGAAGTGCAGATTGTGCAGTTAAAAGGGCAGCTGGATTGTGTGAAATGAGCTGGGGTTTTTTTTCCTGTATCCATGGAGACTGTGCAAGATCACTGAGATGCTACAGGCTTTTTACGCCAAATGTGACTTTTTACATCAAATGTTGCAAATGTGGCAGAAATCCTTCCAGAAGAAATTCTCTGAGACCTTTCAGAGGAAATACTTCGAAGGACTCTTCCATTTCATCACCATTTGACACAACAGAGCGGTATGAGAAGAGTGAGGCTTAGAAAAGGCTTTCCTATTTTGTTTCCAGAGTTCACCTGGCTTCACATAGAGGCTGTTGTGATGCCCGGGCCTCAGGACAGAGAGGAGGGACACTTTTGCCCTGAGGGCTGTTACTGTCCTCAAACTGCCTTGACACTGCCCTGGCTGTGTCAGGGCAGTTTGAGGACATCTGCTGACCCTACCTAACCAGTCCTCCTGTTAAGCTGCACAGAGACCTTTGACTGAGACACAAAGCCCACTTAGTGGAGTGCAGTGGAAATGTTGCTGCAGCTAAACGTCAATCTATCAATGTTTAAAATTGTCCAAAAAATAAGTATTGTGTTTTAGAACTCACCGTTCTTTTCTTTCACAATTACCCCCACCCCACCCAAAAAAATAAATAAATAAATAAAAATGAGATTTAAATGTGATAGATATTTATCACAGGTACAATTCCACCAAACTAAGTCATAATTAGAAAAAAAAGAGCGAAACATAAAAACCTGCCTAGGAAGGTCCCAGTCTGGCATTTAAGTGATCAATCTCCTTGGAGACAACACACCACCAGGTCAAGTTATAGGTCCAATTTGTTGAGAGGCGACCCCATAAGAATGCATGCAAAAATTACTTTTGAGCAATTAAACACCTGAAATTGAGTATAAGCAAAATAGACACATTATTTTCCATACAGTGGAATATTCCAGGGGTATGTGTACGTATATAGTTCATTGTTTTCTTGTGTGTTGTTTTTATTTTGCTAATTTCATAAATATATATAAAGCTTCTCTTTTGTTTTCTTATGACAGACTCTTGACAACAACATATGGATACTTTGAACTGCAATACAATGTATGTAAGACACAATGCAAAATCAAATTCATTCCCCTAAACAATGTTATTTTGCTGCCAAGGGACTGGCTGGAGACGTGTCCATTAAATGCTGTCAAGCAAATCATAAAAAAAAAAAAAAAAATTAAATTTTTTAAAAAAAAAAAAAAAAAAAAAAAAAAAAAAAAAAAAGCAATGTATGTGGTCACGATTTGATGAAAATTATACAAATTTCACATATGCATATCAATGTACAAAGTCCAAAGATAAATGCATTCAGTATTATACACAGGATTTACTTATACTATTATACTATACCATTAAACTTATCTATCTCCATGGAGAGGCCAAATTACTGATCCGAACTGTGGAGAGGCAACTGTGGAACATTTCAGGCAAAGCAAAACCACCTCTATGGAGACAAGCAGGTTGCATGCCCTCCACCTGAAAAGTTACATAGTGTAACTTTAATTAGTTACTGTTCAAGAGTCCTTGGATTTTACCCTTCATCTTGAAACAATCTAAGAAAGCTACACCACTAAAAAACCTAATTCAAAGTAGGGTAAATAGCTTTTCACACAGCTTTATTCACCCCATAGTCCTCCTGTACATGTGAAAGAACTGAACCTGAGACTCCATTCACCGCATAGCCTTGGATCACAGCAACACACTCTGACACGGGCACATCCACCCACATGCGCACACAAAATAGACCCCGTCTCTATGTGCGTATGCTTTGCTAATTACTTTTCATATTTCTATTTAACACCACAAGGCTTATGTCAACGCTACGCAAACACACTAACAGACACACGTGCTAACACGCGTACGCTAACGCACACAGACGCTAGCACACATACGCTAATGCATACGCAAGCTAGCACACACACACGATAATGCACACACAAGCTAGCACACATGTTCACGTTACCTTGAGCGGGAGTAAAAGCACATATGGAGGTTCGGGTATAAAAAAATAATTAATAATTATAATATGCGAATGATAATATGTATTCATGCTAGCAAGGGCGCAACTCATTAGCAGAGCCCACCACTTTATGAAAGGAACAGAAAACATATAGTTATAGTGATATGAGGTATTCAAAGGCAAGCTAATTATGACCTTCACCCACGCCAGAAAAAAACAGGAGACAAATGGGGATTGCGAGCCAGATGCTAAACAATAATTGGAAAGTTAATTAGAAAAAAAAAAAAAAAACAGGAAACATGAAAATAACAATAATATGTACAGTACTGTGTGTTTAGCTGGATAATATTCCTATGACAACCAGACACATACAGTGGACCTATAGTGAAGTGTGCCATGTGCTTGTCTCCATGGAGATGCTGCTTGGAATGTTACACAGTAGTAGTGTTGTTGCGGTACTAAAATTTGAAACTCAATTCCGATACTAAGGAATAGACTTGATACTCAATACCAATTCCACAATGATAATTAAAAAACAAAACAAAACAAAAAAAAACTATATTCTTTAGACAATAAAACAACATTTTCAACCTTAAGTATTTTCTTTTATATTACCATGTGGCCTTATATCTGTGTAATCCTTCTGTCGTCCAGGTAGGTAGCTATGGGAGTTTTTTATTGAAGAAAATAAAAATAAATACATTTATACTTAGATATACACCTTTTAGAGCCACTCTGTTCAATTTGTCCATGATTTCCAATATATACATGAGTCACAGCCAGACAAATACATTCACAAAGTCAGCTATTCCATTTAGTGTTCACTTTTAATGTTATCACTCTGTAGAGGAGTCGCTAGGGAGCAGAGGCACTAAAATACACTTTTTTTTAATAAAAAGGTTGATAGATTGAAGTCTTTTCACTGAGGTGTCTTGCTAAGGAGCACCAGAACAAACAATATATACATTTAGGCTAGTTTGGAACAGGTTACGCCCCAGTAAAGACATAATAATAAGTATAAAATAAGATATAACAATAAGATATAAATAAGATATAACAAGCTCATACAATCTGTATATGTTATGTCTGAGGACACAGCGGCTGTGTAACTGTCTGGAAAATATCTCCAGAATCAAGCTGCCATGAAATTTGTATATGCAAGACCTCTCTGGGTGGAAAACCAAACAGGATCAAGCTGAAAACAATAGTATAGTGTCATAGTATAGGGTCCAGTGACTGAATACATGTACAGAAAATGTGTATTGAAAATATATATATATATAAATATATAACTGTATTCTGGTACAAAATTAAATTAGTACATAACAAACAGTGCAACAATAATACAGCTGTTTGAAATTATATACTACTGTATGTCTACTATAATATAATGCAAGTATTCAGAATACAGTACTCTGTTTGGCCCATTACAAAATACATTTCAATTCAAGTATTCAGTATTCTTTAACTAAATACTTTTTTTTTTTTTCAAACTAGACAGACCACATAATAAACACATTTAAAATTAATTAGAGTTAAATAAGTTAAGTGCAAAGATGCCAAATCAGGCTGGGTGTGTCAGGAAATAACAAGAGCTACACTCAAAGTAGCTACAGCTAATATCAAAGTTGTTTAAGCTAGCAATAAAGTTGCTACGGTTCATTGTGAAAGAAAGTGTAGGTATTTCAGGAGGTTAGTACATTGAGGAACTTTTTAAAATACAAAATACCAACATATACTAAAGGATGACAAGCACTGTGAGCTCTCTCGACAAAGAGACAGACTGAATACGCAGGTTTATTCAGACGTGGGAATAAAAACAAAATAATAACACAGGTATGTGTTGAATTATACACTCTAACACGACTAAAAGCTAAAACGTCCTCGTACATAATGTAAGCACTTTACTCTATATCCATCCATATCTTTGCAACATTTAAAACATAACAGTCTCTGCTTAACTTCAACTACACCCTGTATAAGTGGAAACACACCAAAATACTGTTCAGTTTCCAACAAACAATATTTTAAATACTTTCAAAAACATTATATTATTTTGATTGTGTGACATTTTAGCCAAACCAAATGCAATTACGTTTATAGCCGCATCAGCGTTGCATTTCAGAAGACCTGTTTGTGCCTAAATGAAGCGGAGTGTGTTAGCGTGCGTGGCTAAAGCTATCATTAGAAAATAAACACAGCACTCAGACTGGCATGCTGTTGTTTTTCACAGTACAAATCATCTATTAGACCTCAACCAGGCCGCTAATTCTGCACCGCGAGAGAGAACAATGTGATGGAAAGTCAATGGGGGTGGTCAGAGCGTTCTATTAGCCCAGGGACTTGTGCGAAAGGACGCCTCTGCTGTTTAAATCAGTCTGAGAGAGTTTTGATGGAGCTAAATGAAGCCACCATCTATGCTAATTTAGGCTAGCATTGAGCCTTTAATGTCAACATGGCAATTTCAAGTAATTTTAGGTGAAATGAAAGAAAAATGTGGTATATTTGACGGTTTATTTTTTAGAGCTTTCTACCATGTTTCATGTTGTTCCCTCATCAAAAACATGGCTGAAGAGGTTTTAAATGTCCTCCATGCATAAATGTGTAATCTAATAATCTTTCCTGGACCCTATTCAAACCCTCCTTACAGTTAGCAGTATGAGCATGTCCAGTGCTCAGCCCACAAGTCTATGTCACCCATGCTCCCGTACAAAAAAATAAATAAATAAATATACAAAAGCAGGATACAAAACAATACACTGCAACTTGACAAACCTAATGTGATGTGCAGTAGTTTCAGTTGTGAAGGGGAAGTGACTACATTGTTATCGGCAAATATAGCATTTTCAAAACAAAAATGTAATATGGCGATCTAAATATGTTATGTGTGAGCAGTTAATATCCTATACAAGTGTAATATCCCCTCTTTAATCTTAGTACATGATACAGGAAGTAGTGTGGTAGAGTTCTAAAATAGAATACCTGAAGTGAGGATGTCAGGTCCCCAAGGTAACGCTCGGGTGACAAGGATCAGAACTGTCTGGACATGACTAGCTGGACGGCACTCCATCACGGGCTGAATTAGTCACTCTGTTCTGGGTCACCCTCTCCACACAGCCCGCATCACACTCACACTTTGCCCTAAAACTGTCACCTCCTACTGGGGCAGAGGACATCGGGAGCACGGCCTACCTGCCACCAATCTCTGTGCTCCAAGGACACCCTATACAAAAGTACTATTCACTTTAGCAAAATCCACCATGAGCTCAGGGATAGAACACAGCCAGGAATTGATGATACACTAATTGAGGAAGACCACTTTTCAATTTTTACTTTTTGCATCTCCTCAGCAGTGGTCTTGTCATTAAAGAAGACATACTGTGCTTGTTTCTGCTATATTGTTATAATCTATGAAACCCATGGATCATTATGTTACATTTTGGACAATTACTAATCTAAAACAACTTAAAGAGAGAGTATTATGCAAAATTGGCTTTTTTGAACTTTCTACCCTCATCAACATGCCTGAAGAGGTTTAGAAAGCTTAAAAAATAAATAAATAAATAAAA